>JAJOZX010000680.1:0-162500 GCA_023014485.1 Bathynomus jamesi
ATTAAAATCTCTTTCAAAGATGTTCTTTCTGTCTTATCTGGGTTCAACTCTCGGAAGGCGTACGGTCCTGATGGTGTTCCTCCTATTGTTCTTAAGAGCTGTGCTTCTGCGCTGACACCCTGCTTAGGCAAACTCTTTCGTCTTTGTCTATCATCTGATACTTTTCCTTCCTGCTGGAAGTTCGCTTTCATTCAGCCTGTCCCAAAGAAGGGTGATCGTTCTCAACCCTCCAACTAGCGTCCAATTTTTTTGATTTCTTGCCTTTTTAAAGTTTCTGAATCTATCCTTAATAGGAAGATTCTTAAACAACTCTCTTTTCACAATCTTCTTTCAGATCGTCAGTATGGGTTCCGCAAGGGACACTCTACTGGTGCTCTTCTTCTATATCTCTTTGTCTGTTGGTCATCCTCCTTTCAGGATTTCGGTGAAACTTTTGCTATTGTGCTAGACATATTGAAAGCTTTTGATAGAGTCTGGCACAAATCTTTTATTTTGAAACTGCCCTCCTTCTGTTTCTCTCATTTTATCTGTGCCTTCATCTCTAATTTCCTTTCTGGCCGATCTATAGCTGCGGTTGCAGATGGCCACTGTTCTTTTCCTAAAGCTATTAACAGTGGTGTTCTTCAGGGTTCTATCCTATCACCACTATTTTCCTCTTATTTATTAATGATCTTTTACTCTAATTTGCACTTCCTGCCGATGATTCCACTATTACTTCTCCACCCGCTTCCTAAAGTGTCGCTCTCAGCAGTCACTCCATAAATCGTTTGGGACGGCTATGGAACACCTGAACTCTGATCTTTCTGCTCTCTGATTGTGGTAGAGAAAACCTTGTGATTTCAATGCTTCAAAAACTCAGTTCCTCCGTCTGTCTACTCGTCACAGTCTTCAACAACACGCAACTCAATCCTTCCCTATCTTTTAACATTCTTGGCTTTTCCTTTTCTCGTGATCTTTCTCGGAAAGACCACATATACTCTCTTTCCAAAACAGGTTATTTATTTATTATGCATAAGAAGTAATCATTTCGTCGTTGCATCGTAAATTTCTCAGTAGCCTGCCAAAGCCACCGTACCGTAGATTTATCATATATTGGGTCCTTCGCATAGGAATTACCTAGATAGCATTATGCATTTCTACGGAAAGCTTATCTAGTCTATTAACAAGGTAGGCGAGTGTCTAAGCCAGCTCTTTGAATGTCGCGAGTATTCAACTTGAATTTCCTGCCGTGAAAGGTATTTATGCGGCAAGTGATATATTGAGTTGTTCATACTTCGCGGTGTTGTGCCTCCACGAGAGCAGAGAAAATCTCTTTCCGGCGAGGAATATTAGTGGAAGGTCCCTGTATCTACCCCCCGTGTACTTGTCCCTTATGGAGAATAAAAGTGTTTCGTGGGTAATCACCCGTTGGTGCTACGGCAAATTCAAGAATCTCCCACTTAGAGGTGTTTATGAGGCGAGTGATCAAAAGATGAATTTTTCGATGGTTGATCATTTTATATGGGTCACAATACAATCAGAGGAGCCTCTCTAAAGTGGTGGTGGTGGTGGTGGGGGGGAGAGTACTAACTGGAGGAGGAAATTTTTAAACAAACATAAAGGAGCACTGGTCCATAGGGTACTTCGAACTGGCCAGAGCTACAATTTAAGAATTCCCCAGACACAATGGGGAAAAATAAGGCATACTGTGCATAATTTTTATTTACCTTTCGAAATTTATTTAGTTTTATTGTGGAATTAGATGTACAGTTGCGCTTATTATTTTTAGGACACTCTTGAGAATAGATAGCGAAACCTGGCATACTCGTATATTGTTGTGTGTACTACAAGCGGTTGTAACATTTTATGAATGAATCTGAGATTTAGCGCTGTTTGGTTGGCTGACTCATTGCCAAATGTCTTTAGAACATAATTATTTCCATTCATCACTCTGGCTTACATATTACTAAGGAAACATAAATGAGTAATTAAATATAAATTCAAGAAGGGGATATATATTTATTAACAAGGGGGATGTCATTGAAGTGAATAAAAAAATGGTCTTGTAAAAACTATAAAAGACCTTCGGACCAGATGACAGTGTTCATGGTATTGGCAAGCCTGTCATCTTCAACAAACTGAAGTTTCAATGTATAAAAACAGAGCCGTTGGCAGGCATTAGTGCGCCCTCAGCAAATTCCACGACTTTATTTATTAATTTACTTATATTTAATATTGAACATAGATTCAGATATTATTTTGTGTTATAACAAAGACAGAGCAAAAATCTAGTAAATATAAATATACATATAGGCGGTTTATGAATGAAAAAACAATGTTTTGATGCATATTCAAATTTTAATAACATTATAACTAGAGCCCGGATGTTCAATAAAAATGCCATAAATTCATTTTTTTGCCTATTTTTACGTTTATAGAAAAAAGTGCAATTTTTCGTCATAAAATGCCTAATTTGCCTTTTTTTTCAATTATTTTCTAGCATTATTCCATTACAGTCCTAAAATAGGCCTATCAGTTTCTGTTATACCTCGTTAACCTCGTTCATGTTCCGTGCGTTGGTCTCTTTTCATACGAAGGTCAAGCTGGTGGCTCCGCCTCTAGGCCTTGCTTGGTGGAGGAGCGAGTTGCCTTCTTGCACTCTCCACCGCACATAGCCAGGTACACCCGGTTCATCTGGTACCGTCCTGAGCCAGGCATCTAGTCTTCTCTTGAAGACTTCAACTTTGACCCCTGTAACGTTTCTGAGATCCTTTGGAAGCTCGTTAAAAATTCTTGGCCCCCTGACAACCAAGCTATCAGGTCATCCCATAAGTAATGTCGTTTTTTACGATAGATTAAGTTTAAACTAGTCCTACTCGGTTTAAGCATAAATTTTCCGAAGGTTATATCTAAGAGGAGATCTATCGTGTTTCGCTACATACTTTACAGACCTTGACCAGTGAAGACGTGTGTTTTGCTTTATGTGAACCCCCATAAACATGGCGGTATCAGAAGAGTATATCAGGCATATAATGCTTTACGAGTTCAAAAAAGGGAATAGTGCTACTGAAGCAACGCGAAACATTCAGGACGTTTATGGCAACGATATTCTGCATATGAGGAAATGTCAAAGATGGTTTCAAAAGTTTAGGAATGGTGACTGCTGTTTGACAGATGCAGCACGCTCTGGACGCCCTGCTGAGTTTGATGATGACCTGCTGTTAACCGCACTTGAAGAAGACTGTTCAACAACTGTCGAAGAATTGGCCCAGAAACTCAATTCATCCCCGTCCACCATCCATCGACATTTGCAACAACTCGGGAAAGTGCCTAAGTTAGTAAAATGGGTGCCACATGAATTGTCGGTCGACAATCTGAGGGTGCGGGTAAACATTAGCACAGCTCTTCATTCCCGTGAACTCCAAGATCCGTTTTTGCACCGTTTAGTGCCAAAACCAAATCTTCACCCTCGGAAGGTGTTGCTTAGTGTTTGGTGGGATAAAGGTGGTGTAATACACTTTGAAACCTTACCACACAACCAAACAATCACCGCTCAAGTCTATTGTCAACAGATAGATCGATTGAACACTGCACTAAAAGAAGAGAGACCTTCTTTGGTTAATCGGACAACGCACATCCTCATACCACTCGGATCACTTCTGCAAAAATTGAGGAGCTTGGGTGGAAAAACTTCCACATCCTCCATATTCTCCAGACCTTGCGCCTTCAGATTATCATCTCTTCAGGAGTCTGCAAAACTATCTTGACGAGAAACAGTATACTTCTTTAGATGACCTGCACACCAGTCTTTGTACGTTTTTTGCCTCAAAACAGCCTGAATTTTATAAACATGGCATTGAAAAGCTTGTAGGACGTTGGCAGAGTGTCATTGATTCCGATGGAAAATATATACTAGATTAAAAAGTTTCAGTTGAGTTTTTTTTTGTCCTTCAAATTCCGATCTAAAAAACGACATTACTTATGGGATGACCTGATATTTTCCTTCAGTGTTGAGGAGGTCCCTTGTCGGGCCTTTAAATTGAGAACACTACACATTCTGCCTTTCTATTCTCCAGCGTTGTTTGAATGGTAACTGGGTCTAGTTTGAGGTTTGGTATAAGTTTTTCAATCATTTTCCATTTGTAGATTATGGTGTATCTCTCTCTTCTTTCCAGGGAGTACTGATTTAGTTTACGTAATCTTTCCCAGTAGTTGAGTTCTTTGCAGCCATCAATCTTTGCTGTGAAATGTCTCTTAGTTTCTTCTAGTTTATTAATTTCTTCCATTTTATATCGAGACGTCAAAACTGAGCAGTATTCAAGGTTTGGTATGATCAGTGTTCTCAGCTGGGAAATCATTATTGTTTTGTTCCTCCTTTTGAACGTTCTTAGTAACTGTCCCGCGACTCTTTTTGCTTTGTTTATCGCTATCTGATTTTGTATTTCGAATTTCGCATCATCGGTCATTATTACCCCCAAATCGACTGCTTTCGTGCTTCTCTGAATTTCCTGTCTATCTGGAGCATTATACGTTGTCTGTTTAAGTTCCTCATTTCTGCCATATCTCAAAAGCTGAAATTTCTCGGTGTTAAATGTCATATTTTTGTCTTATCATCTGTATATTTTATTCGTGTCCCTCTGCAAGGACTCCACTTCATTTGCATCGCAGATTTCTCTGCTGATCTTTGTATCGTCCGCAAAGGATGTTACTATACTATTGCCGTTTACTCCACTCTCTATGTCTGTTAGCATGATAATGAACAGGCCAGTACTGGCCAGGCCAGTGTGGCCAGTACTGTACCTTGTGGTGCTGAGCTGCGTACTTCCACTTTGCCTGTTATTCCTATATATTTCATTTTATGTGCTATTATACCATGATCGCATTCGTCGAAAGCTTTAGCAAAATCCGTGTATATGATATAGTTTTCATTGCCTTCAAGTGCATCTAGAATATTGTGATAGTGCTCTATAAGTTGTGATAGGCATGATCTTCCTGATCGGAATCTGTGCTGATTTTCGTTGAATCTTTCCAGTGTCTCCAAGAAGTCATAGATTTTCTCCCTGACTATTCTTTCAAATATTTTGGTGAGGTGGGACGTTAATGACACTGGTCTGTAGTTCTTTGCTTGAGATCTATCCCCTCCTTTATATATAGGGACAATGTTTGCTTTTTTCAAGATGCTCGGTATTTCCCCAGTGTCGAGGAATCTTCTTCATATCCAGTATAAGGGTGTAGCTATTTAATTTTTAGTTTTTAATCAATAGTGCGTTCCATTTGCCCGGACCTGTAGCTGAATGTGATTTCATTTGTCCTAAAGCTCTCGCTACATCTTCTGGGGTAAAATCAAAGTCTGTTATACATTCTTCTTGCAATTTCTCTTCAAACAATGCATCTATGTCAGGTATCGCTTTGTCACTTTTTGGGGTACTGAAGACCGATTCATACTGGGCTCTCAATGTTTCAGATATTTCTTTAGATCGTCTGTTAGTTCATTATTTCCTTTCCTTAAGGGCTCGATGGTAGCGCGCGTTTTTGTTTTCCTTTTCGCATAGCTATAGAAGTATTTTAGATTTTCCTCTCTGTATGGCCCTTAATCAGGGTATGTATTTCCCTATCGATACTCTCCAGTTTTTCTTGTATTACTTTCCTGGCATTGTTGTCTCCGCAATTAGCTAACTTCGTCGCTACTCTCTTCCTTTGCAGAATATTCTTCTCTTTTGCCTCTCTAGCCAGTTCCTCTTACCTTTTGGCTGTGCTTTCGGAACATATTTTTCTAAAATTCTCAGCGTCTTTTCTTCCAAGGTTGTTAACATTTCCTCAGTTGTTTTATTCTCTAAAACTGTTCTCCACTCTATCTGGGCCATGTGTGATCTGATTTCTTCCCAGTTTATGGTCTTGAAGTTTAAGTTAAAAGCCCGAAATTTGCTTCTTCCTTCCCTATGTGTATTGTCTTTTAATGTTATCGCCATATTTGTTGATAACGCGATTATGTTGTGATCTGAGATAATAGTTGGGGTTATTTTTTATCAGCAATCAAGTTCATGTTGTTCGTGAATACCAGATCTAGGAAGTTATTTTTTCTGGTATTTTCTGTTATCTCCCGTGTCAGCATAAACTCGTTTGTGAGAGCCATTACCATTTTTGCTTGGTCCTGGTCCTCTCTTGTGCCCCCTTATGTTGCTGTATAAATATATTTCTACCCACCTTTTCGTATTTTATAAATACAAATATATATATACACTAGGGGCACTCATATATTTTGTCCACCCTTTTTTCTTAGCTAAATAATAGGCCATGGGGCTGAAATGTCTTTTGGGCCGTAATTTCGAATTTTCTGCGCTTCACATAACCAGATTTTTCCAGTTTGAACCTCCCCTCCTTTTATAAAACCGCTTTTAAACGCCCTTGTATAAAACCGATGATTAACGCAGTTTCGAAAATGGCGTCTGACAGTGATGTGTTTTGTAAACAGAGAGCTGTTATCGAGTTCTTAACCGCAGAGAAGGAAACAGTTGGAAATATTCACAAACGTCTACAGAATGTTTACGGAGATGCTGTTGTTGATCGAAGCACAGTTGGACGCTGGTCTAAACGTGCGAGATCATCGGAGAGAGGGAGAGCCAGCCTCGATGATGAACCACGCAGCGGTCGCTCGGCATCGGCTGTGACATCTCACACTGTGCAACGTGCTGACAGCATCATTCGATCAAATCGGAGCGTCACATACAAGGAGCTGTCACTGGAGCTAGGAATTAGTGAAGGAAGTGTGAATACGATAATTCAGCAACTGGAATACTCAAAAGTGTGTTCACGGTTTGTTCCTCGCGAACTGACTGAAGATCACAAAGCCCAAAGAAAAGAAATTGCTTCTGAGTCGTTGGTTCGATACAAGACAGAAGGGGATTACTTCCTTTCATGAATTGTGACTGGGGATGAGACTTGGGTACACCACTTTGAACCTGAAACAAAACGCCAATCCATGGCGTGGCATCACGTAGACTCCCCACGCAAGAAAAAGTTCAAAATGGCTCCCTCTGCAGGAAAGGTTATAGTCACCATCTTCTGGGACATGAAAGGGGTGATTCTGGTGGACATTATGAAGAAAGGATATTGCTGCCCTACAGAGACTCCAGAGACGTATAAAGCGAATTCGACCGGAGAGAAAACAGGATCTGGCACCTTTAGACTTCCATTTGTTTGGGCCAATGAAGGATGCTATTCGTGGAAGAAAGTTTCAGAGTGACGATGAAGTTGTTGAGGAGGTTAAGCGGTAGCTCCAGCGGAACCCAGCGGACGTTTACCATCAAGGAATAAAGGCCCTTGTTTCGAGGTGGAGGAAAGACATAGAAAAGGATGGAGACTGTGTGGAAAAATAAAAACTTGTTAAAAAAGGTATGTAACTACTTGTGTACAAAATTTCTGGAACTTACAAGGAAACTTGGAAAAAAAAAAAAGCTGGGGCAAAATATATTGAGTGGCCCTCGTATATATACATATATACAGTATATATGCACCTTTCAAATGTTCCGTGCGATGATTCCTCATTTCACAAAGGTCAAGCTTTTATGTATAACAAAAACTGAGCGTACATAATTGTGTTATTTTTTATTAAACATTTTTTTGAAATTTAAATACTTGTCATTGTTGTGTAACCAACATTTTCAACATTTACTGTTTTGTTCACTATAATGGCGTTATAATATGTATTATTTATACGTGCGTAATGGTATTATTCTATATTAAAATTTATTTTTGGAAATGAAATCATTGTTATAGTATTATATGTAACTAATATTTGTATTACCTACTGTTTTGTTCACTAAGGGCGTTGTAATATGCATTTTGCGTATATAAAGGTATTATTTTGGATTAAACGTTTTTTTAAAGCAAATTTATAAATGCCATTTTTGATTTTTGATTTTTTTTACTTCTTATTTTGAATGCTTATTTTGCCTATTTGCCGACCTTTTTTAAGGGTTTTTAGTGCCTAAACATTCGGGCTCTAATTATAACATTACCAGATTGATGGGTATCTGTATGTTTCATATGTCACTGCTTAGAATATTTTTCAATTGGCAAATGGATGACATCTGAATGGATACTACTGGTATGGCATTGTTATATCCGGAGCAAATGCTATTTCTAGATCAGCAACACTGATATGTGGAGTAATAAACAGTCACTGAGAGAAATATTACTTAGAAACGAAGAATGTTTTGTATTGAGGCAGCATCATAAATGCATATAATTGTTTTGTATTAATAAGTTCCATGTTTTAATTTAAGTGTTAAACCACTGCAGCTGTGACTCTTGGCGGTTTCTCACCTCAAAGGAGAGAATTATAGAAACTAAAACTATTACAGTGATTCATATCAATAAACATACGAGTTTTATCGAGTGTCCAGTGTTACCAATTGAATAAGTGGTTTTCGTTGAAGTGTCTTTAAAAAATAGTGTTTGGTGCATTCTTAACTAAATTACCTCGTGTTACTAATCATTCATTAACGAATATATTTCATTTATTGACTTTATTCATTACTATATTTTGTTTAAACCAAGGCTAGTGCACGTGGCTTGCCTTGTTTGTTTCTCAAATCTATTAGAAAACGAGGTTTAATAAGGTTCATTTGGCCTTGTTTGTTTTTCGAATCTATCAGAAATCAAGGTTTAACAAGGTTCATTTTGCCTTGCAACGGGGATCATCAAGTAGGGTGTGGTCACCCTCCGTGGGAAAAAGGAAAAAAGGAAAGAAAAAGTCGGTCGAATAGCGGACAGATAAGTTTTATTAATACCTTTTCTTTTACAGATCCTTCGTCGGTAGCTTAATTAAGTATACTCGTATATTCATTTAGTATAAATTTGTGTTACAGGAACCTGTTTCTACGTTTCAAGAACATTTTTGCTGGCTTGCGCAGGTAACGGCACAATAAGCACGCGGTAGACCTACGTTGTAATTTATTAATTTCCAAACGCTCGTTTTTTTTTTTTTTTTAATTAATTAATAGCATAGCACCCCCGTCAAGTACTTGCAGTCGTTGTGAAGGGAAATTTTCCCCTTACGCGTTTACTTTGGTTAATAATAATGAACAGTTAGTTTGCAAGTGATGTTCAAACATGGAAGTGGTGAGGAACGAGTTAGAACGTGAGAGGGAGGTCAGAGTGAGGCTTGAAGAAAGGGTGATGCTCCTGACGGCAAAATTAGAATCCCTTGAGACTTCAGTTACGACCCCTCCTGCCTCAGTTTCTACTAATAATATAAATAGCACTAATAGCCCTCTCTCTTCCCCTAGTTCCCAACCCTTCGTTCAAGTACGTAATGGGACCCCATTGAGAAAACCTAAGACTTGTCTACCAGTAATAACAAACAATAAGTTTTTCTGTTTTAGGTTTCGAAGATGCTGATGAACCGGAAATACGACTCGTTGGCGATTCCATTGTTTGAGGGCAGCTCGAGGAATTCTGTGGGACAAAACCCTCGTCGTAGGCGCCGTTACTGCTACCCTGGTGCAAGGGCGGAGGATATAACTAATAGTGTTGACCATTTTACAGACGGAACCTCTGAGGACACAACGTATGTTATTCATGTCGGTACTAATAACGTTTTAAATTCTAGATCGGAAGAGCTGCTGGCTAGGTACAGGGCCTTACTAGAGCGACGAAAGGAAAAACTAAGATTGTTTTAACAGGTATACTTCTTCGAATTATCCAACGTAGTGATTTCTACAGCAAGGCGACCTATATCAACAATAACCTAAAGTCTCTTTGCCAACAGGAAGGAGTGCATTTTGCGAATTTCTGGAAGTTTCTACGGCAGGAGGAACTTGATCCTCCGAGATGGACTTCATCTTAATGACGTTGGAGCTGAGTAGTATAGCCGAAAAATGGGAGCGTGCAGGAATGTTGCAATGTTGCAAGAGATAATGATAAAATGTGGCAAAGGGGGCGGGGGTATGTGGTAAAGGGGGATGGGGTATGCAATGAAGGGGAGGGGTATGCAATGAAGAGGGTGAGGTATGTTGCAAAGGGGTGGGGGTATGCAGTGAAGGGGGTGGGGAATACTGCAGATGCAACAAGGGGTAATGAAACTTGGATGCGGCGTTATCCCCCAAGAGAAAGACAGGAGAAGGAGAGAAAGGAAGAGAGGTGTTCACCTGGCTCCTGCCAAGTGCATAATAACACTTCAGCCGACTCGCCGTCCTCTTATAGACCGCTAATCAGCCAGTTGGCTTAGAAGGCGTAAATGGATTGTTCAGGTTGAGTTGCCAGATACCACTTTTTATTTTAATTGTTCAGGTATACATTATTAGGGTGAGTTGATAGATACCACCATTTATTTTATTTCACACGAGTTGCCAAATAGTGTTTTTAATTGTTCAGGTATACATTATTAGGTTGAGGATTGTGCCATTTATTTAATTAATTCTTAAAAGTTGGCTTAGAATTCCGTCAGTAGGTCTAGAAGGCGTAACCAGCCATTTGGTATAATTGTTTACAACCAAAAGAATTAAATAAAACAACATTACATCATTCTGTTTATTAAATATTGTAAATATATCGAAAATAAATAAACATTTGAATGACCAATTAAAAATAATAATAGTATAAGAAATATGAATGAGGAATATGTATATAATCAAAAAATATAACCGTCAATATAACAGTACAGGAGAAATATATATATATATATATATATATATATATATATATATATATATATATACACAATTATATTATGGAAATATATAGAAAGTAAATATACATTAGAATGATCAAAAAACAAAAATAAAAAATAAGAAATGATATAACCATCAATATAGCAGAAATACACACACAATTATGTTTAAATAAATAAATACATACACTTTATCTTCTACCGCACAAAATAAAAAATAAGAAATCGTATAACCATCAATATAACAGTACAGGAGAAGTATATATACACAATGATATTGAAAATAATACATTTGACTTTGTTTTCAAAATACTAAACTCGCACTTAATCGAGTCTACAATTACATCATTATTGCTCTGCATTACGCAGTATACGCGGCTTAATAATATTTCACCGCTTAAAGTATAGGGAAACCTGTACTCGATATGAAGAGCCTTCATATCGTTCAGTACTATTTTTGTTCCCACTTTACAACCGGTTGGCAAGTTATCTTTAAATACGTCTAGAATACAATCAAAAGCACGCACAAAGAGTTCATCGTTAGCCACAGCGTCAAATACAAGTTCATAAACACGCCTTTCCAATCGTGGGTTTATTTCTACCGACCCGAAGTCGTTACGACAGCTGCTCGTTATATAAAGAATAGTTCTTCAGGGTGAACGGTGTAGGTGAGCTCAGCCCTGTACCGATCAAGTGCTTTGTACCAAAGCTCATGACATTTCAAAGAGTCTAAACTTTTTAAATAATCCTCCAGCTCTAGGCCATTGTCACCTTGTTCAACCCTACACTCGGTAAACCCATCAAGCAGAGTGGTGTATGCGCATTCAAGAACCGTATCAAAATAAAGCATATCCATAACACGCGCGTCTAATATAGGCTTCAGCTTGCGGAATCCGACGATTTCAAACGTTCTGTCGAGGATGAAACGGTTTCGCGTAGGAACAAGAGCGTTATTATCAGAAGCATTCTTCCACATCAACCGTATATCAATGCATGGCCGATCGTTATTTATACACAACGTACATACAACGGCATATGAGGGGTGCCACTAATCGCTCTCTTCTTGTACCTACACCTGTAGGAATTTTATAACGATCTTCACTCGACTTCTCAACTATCACGAAGATTCTATTCATCTCCTCGAAACTTAAATAAACAACATTCCGTTTGTTTGTTTGTCTACAATCCGTTTCCAGTACATAGTTAACGGCACCGGATTTACGCCTGAACACGCGCAATGACTTCGTCATGGACACATCGTACACGGCGTTGAGAATGCTGCTCAAAGGAAGTTCCATCGTATTCGAGGAGCGCACGTCTACTCGGCTCAAGCTCTGAGCCACATGCAACGCGGCGGTTCGACGGGAGGAGCGAGTCACCATAATCTAATGAAACGTGTATGGCGCTGATCCAACATGAATCGTTATATCCCATTATATTGGGCTGGTGTTTTTTTCCGATACAAGAATTAATTTCGGTTTTAATGTTTTATCACTCCCACTCCCCCGAATCCGCACCAGACATTTTCCTTCAGGGTAATTTTCACGAAATACACATATTTTATAATGGTTTTAATGTTTTACCACTCACCATTTCCACAAACTAAACATCTTCACATTCCGGCGCACTATTTGAGAGGAACATATGCCCATATTTTTCCTTTTTGTTTAACAAGCGATACTTGTCTCTAAAATCTGTTAAAAACTCACGCAGGGCATTAGCCACAACCTCACCACAAACTTCGCCATGATATACATTAATATAGTGATAAAAATACTTAAGATTCTTCATGATGACGAGATTTACATTTTCAGTCGCAGGGTACGAGTACTCGGTATGGTGTAACATCAGTGGCGGCTCGTGACTAAAAATTCTAGGGGTGCTGTCTCTAAGAATGGGTTGAAATAATTACTGAAATAAAAGGATGAACATTGAGCAATGAATAAAAGTTTCAAAAGTTATTGAAAAAGTTATTCAGTTATTCAGTTGTTCTTGATTATTTCAATTGTAAATAAAAATTTAGGGGTGCTGCAGTTCTGCAGTGCCTACCGACGAGCCGCCACAGTGTAACATGACAAAATATCGCTTGTCACACCACCCATCAATAAGACTCACTATCCATATCCGTTGCTTCTCTTCTTCACGCGTTGTTTCTTTTACTTCACGATATATGTGAGCCCTTATAAAGCTTAGGTCTATAACATACTTCAATACATCGTCTGTGCTACGAAAGCCTACAATGCTCTCACCAGAATAGCCATAGAGTATTTGTACATCTTCCTCCTTCGCACGATTCAATGTAGTCTTAAAAGAGGCAAAGGAGGGGGGAATAGGAAGTTTTTCAGTATCCACCACATCTTGACACTTTGCAGAATGCCATTTCATAAACGTCGAACAAGCAATATTAAAGGTAGCCATTACTATTTTCTGTTTACGCGGGAGAATACACGTCCGATGTCCAGGGCTTACTGCAATCAACTGAGCACGCAGGGAATCCCAGGTAGTAACATGACTCACGTTGCTGGTCTTACAGTGGGCGGAGCTTAGAACTTTCACCTGTACACACGCTGGGCGGAGCTTAGAACTTTCTCCTGTGCAAACACACACACACACACACAAAGGAGAAATTGAAATGCTAATTGAAACACAATTTATTTAATAAACGAAATATTCAAGGTGTATATATTTACAATTACGTGTAATAAATAAGTTAATAATAGACACATCAAAGATTATATTCAAGACATATATATTTACAAATGCGTGTAATAAATAAGTTAACAATAGACACATCAAAGTTTATGGTATCCAAAGGGTACGGTATCATAGGTACCAGGGAACTGGTAACGTTTTCTATAGGTGTTACGGCACACCTTTGTACCCCTAAGTTCCTTCACGCCCCCCAGCTTCTGCGCCCGAAAATTGTGGGTGCCTACAGTTAGTTGGAGCGGCCGATCGCCCTCATCATCATCATCCAAACACACTAGATCCTTCAACGATTCAAAGTTAACGACCCGCTGATTCGCATGGTTGAGCGTGATACCCTTTACCTTCACGATATATTTCATATCCTCCCCCAACCTCAACCGTACCCCATACGTTTTTGGTCCTGTTGAGACATAAGAGTCGGGTATGCGGTGTCTTCATACTCATCCTTGATCTGATCAGTCAACTCACCGAGGAATTCACCAATAGGAGGCATGTATTCACCTTCCCTCTCTGTGAATATCACACTATCTGCATCAGCGTACAATACCCGCCGCTCAAGAGAATGCAATAAGCCCCAAAGTTTTATGCGTGCTTAGTCGTTGTGAAACTGGCTACAGGTATGTTTGTAACCCGTGAGGTATCTGTGGCCAATTCGATATTGTTGTACTTTATCATGTAAGTATTACCTACATTCATGATCTCCATGACCTCTTTATAGGGAGCATTGGCATAATCCCAGACTTCACTATAACTTTGTGCCAAATGAACGTTCCCTTTGCCGGTATTCTGTGCAAATTTTCCCCAAAGACTGTTAGACACAGCTTTGCACTAAAACGCTTGCCAGGGTTCTTTACAATTTGGGTTCGGTCAAGCTGTATACCTTCACGGTCGCGGTAACGTTGAATATAGGCCGACTTTTCATCTTCGGTATCAACTCCTCGCGGATACCCTGATGCTTCGACCTTATCTTTCAAAAAAGCGTTTATATATGGTGTGAAAAGGTTGGGTAGCTTCTGAAACCTCCACACCTCATGTATCTTCATTATTTTATACCCATGGCGAACGGCTAGGGTCAGCTCAGGGCGTATACACCTCTAATTTTACGCTGGTGGGGTATATGGTTACAATCACCATTGTTCTCTTCTGCGCATTTCACGCACAGGGGAAACATGAGTTTGTGGTCTATAACGACGGGTAAGATCGGCATCCATAAATCGCGAGGGGGAAGTACCCGTTCAAATTTCTTGAGAACTCGTCGATGGAGGGTAGATCAGGTCCCACCAGTTTCTCAGGCGCACCTACGGGGTATAAAGAACAGAAATCGTAGTAATGGAGTTTCACACCCTCCGTAGGTGGAAAGTATAGCTTGAAGGGATTTGTACGCCCTCGGAACAAGCGATCACCACGTTTTTGGTCCTGTTGAGACATAAGAGTCGGGTATGCGGTGTCTTCATACTCATCCTTGATCTGATCAGTCAACTCACCGAGGAATTCACCAATAGGAGGCATGTATTCACCTTCCCTCTCTGTGAATATCACACTATCTGCATCAGCGTACAATACCCGCCGCTCAAGAGAATGCAATAAGCCCCAAAGTTTTATGCGTGCTTAGTCGTTGTGAAACTGGCTACAGGTATGTTTGTAACCCGTGAGGTATCTGTGGCCAATTCGATATTGTTGTACTTTATCATGTAAGTATTACCTACATTCATGATCTCCATGACCTCTTTATAGGGAGCATTGGCATAATCCCAGACTTCACTATAACTTTGTGCCAAATGAACGTTCCCTTTGCCGGTATTCTGTGCAAATTTTCCCCAAAGACTGTTAGACACAGCTTTGCACTAAAACGCTTGCCAGGGTTCTTTACAATTTGGGTTCGGTCAAGCTGTATACCTTCACGGTCGCGGTAACGTTGAATATAGGCCGACTTTTCATCTTCGGTATCAACTCCTCGCGGATACCCTGATGCTTCGACCTTATCTTTCAAAAAAGCGTTTATATATGGTGTGAAAAGGTTGGGTAGCTTCTGAAACCTCCACACCTCATGTATCTTCATTATTTTATACCCATGGCGAACGGCTAGGGTCAGCTCAGGGCGTATACACCTCTAATTTTACGCTGGTGGGGTATATGGTTACAATCACCATTGTTCTCTTCTGCGCATTTCACGCACAGGGGAAACATGAGTTTGTGGTCTATAACGACGGGTAAGATCGGCATCCATAAATCGCGAGGGGAAGTACCCGTTCAAATTTCTTGAGAACTCGTCGATGGAGGGTAGATCAGGTCCCACCAGTTTCTCAGGCGCACCTACGGGGTATAAAGAACAGAAATCGTAGTAATGGAGTTTCACACCCTCCGTAGGAGGAAAGTATAGCTTGAAGGGATTTGTACGCCCTCCGAACAAGCGATCACCACGTTTTTGGTCCTGTTGAGACATAAGAGTCGGGTATGCGGTGTCTTCATACTCATCCTTGATCTGATCAGTCAACTCACCGAGGAATTCACCAATAGGAGCATGTATTCACCTTCCCTCTCTGTGAATATCACACTATCTGCATCAGCGTACAATACCCGCCGCTCAAGAGAATGCAATAAGCCCCAAAGTTTTATGCGTGCTTAGTCGTTGTGAAACTGGCTACAGGTATGTTTGTAACCCGTGAGGTATCTGTGGCCAATTCGATATTGTTGTACTTTATCATGTAAGTATTACCTACATTCATGATCTCCATGACCTCTTTATAGGGAGCATTGGCATAATCCCAGACTTCACTATAACTTTGTGCCAAATGAACGTTCCCTTTGCCGGTATTCTGTGCAAATTTTCCCCAAAGACTGTTAGACACAGCTTTGCACTAAAACGCTTGCCAGGGTTCTTTACAATTTGGGTTCGGTCAAGCTGTATACCTTCACGGTCGCGGTAACGTTGAATATAGGCCGACTTTTCATCTTCGGTATCAACTCCTCGCGGATACCCTGATGCTTCGACCTTATCTTTCAAAAAAGCGTTTATATATGGTGTGAAAAGGTTGGGTAGCTTCTGAAACCTCCACACCTCATGTATCTTCATTATTTTATACCCATGGCGAACGGCTAGGGTCAGCTCAGGGCGTATACACCTCTAATTTTACGCTGGTGGGGTATATGGTTACAATCACCATTGTTCTCTTCTGCGCATTTCACGCACAGGGGAAACATGAGTTTGTGGTCTATAACGACGGGTAAGATCGGCATCCATAAATCGCGAGGGGGAAGTACCCGTTCAAATTTCTTGAGAACTCGTCGATGGAGGGTAGATCAGGTCCCACCAGTTTCTCAGGCGCACCTACGGGGTATAAAGAACAGAAATCGTAGTAATGGAGTTTCACACCCTCCGTAGGTGGAAAGTATAGCTTGAAGGGATTTGTACGCCCTCCGAACAAGCGATCACCACGTTTTTGGTCCTGTTGAGACATAAGAGTCGGGTATGCGGTGTCTTCATACTCATCCTTGATCTGATCAGTCAACTCACCGAGGAATTCACCAATAGGAGGCATGTATTCACCTTCCCTCTCTGTGAATATCACACTATCTGCATCAGCGTACAATACCCGCCGCTCAAGAGAATGCAATAAGCCCCAAAGTTTTATGCGTGCTTAGTCGTTGTGAAACTGGCTACAGGTATGTTTGTAACCCGTGAGGTATCTGTGGCCAATTCGATATTGTTGTACTTTATCATGTAAGTATTACCTACATTCATGATCTCCATGACCTTTTTATAGGGAGCATTGGCATAATCCCAGACTTCACTATAACTTTGTGCCAAATGAACGTTCCCTTTGCCGGTATTCTGTGCAAATTTTCCCCAAAGACTGTTAGACACAGCTTTGCACTAAAACGCTTGCCAGGGTTCTTTACAATTTGGGTTCGGTCAAGCTGTATACCTTCACGGTCGCGGTAACGTTGAATATAGGCCGACTTTTCATCTTCGGTATCAACTCCTCGCGGATACCCTGATGATTCGACCTTATCTTTCAAAAAAGCGTTTATATATGGTGTGAAAAGGTTGGGTAGCTTCTGAAACCTCCACACCTCATGTATCTTCATTATTTTATACCCATGGCGAACGGCTAGGGTCAGCTCAGGGCGTATACACCTCTAATTTTACGCTGGTGGGGTATATGGTTACAATCACCATTGTTCTCTTCTGCGCATTTCACGCACAGGGGAAACATGAGTTTGTGGTCTATAACGACGTGTAAGATAGGCATCCATAAATCGCAAGGGGGAAGTACCCGTTCAAATTTCTTGAGAACTCGTCGATGGAGGGTAGATCAGGTCCCACCAGTTTCTCAGGCGCACCTACGGGGTATAAAGAACAGAAATCGTAGTAATGGAGTTTCACACCCTCCGTAGGTGGAAAGTATAGCTTGAAGGGATTTGTACGCCCTCCGAACAAGCAATCACCACGTTTTTGGTCCTGTTGAGACATAAGAGTCGGGTATGCGGTGTCTTCATACTCATCCTTGATCTGATCAGTCAACTCACCGAGGAATTCACCAATAGGAGGCATGTATTCACCTTCCCTCTCTGTGAATATCACACTATCTGCATCAGCGTACAATACCCGCCGCTCAAGAGAATGCAATAAGCCCCAAAGTTTTATGCGTGCTTAGTCGTTGTGAAACTGGCTACAGGTATGTTTGTAACCCGTGAGGTATCTGTGGCCAATTCGATATTGTTGTACTTTATCATGTAAGTATTACCTACATTCATGATCTCCATGACCTCTTTATAGGGAGCATTGGCATAATCCCAGACTTCACTATAACTTTGTGCCAAATGAACGTTCCCTTTGCCGGTATTCTGTGCAAATTTTCCCCAAAGACTGTTAGACACAGCTTTGCACTAAAACGCTTGCCAGGGTTCTTTACAATTTGGGTTCGGTCAAGCTGTATACCTTCACGGTCGCGGTAACGTTGAATATAGGCCGACTTTTCATCTTCGGTATCAACTCCTCGCGGATACCCTGATGCTTCGACCTTATCTTTCAAAAAGCGTTTATATATGGTGTGAAAAGGTTGGGTAGCTTCTGAAACCTCCACACCTCATGTATCTTCATTATTTTATACCCATGGCGAACGGCTAGGGTCAGCTCAGGGCGTATACACCTCTAATTTTACGCTGGTGGGGTATATGGTTACAATCACCATTGTTCTCTTCTGCGCATTTCACGCACAGGGGAAACATGAGTTTGTGGTCTATAACGACGTGTAAGATCGGCATCCATAAATCGCAAGGGGGAAGTACCCGTTCAAATTTCTTGAGAACTCGTCGATGGAGGGTAGATCAGGTCCCACCAGTTTCTCAGGCGCACCTACGGGGTATAAAGAACAGAAATCGTAGTAATGGAGTTTCACACCCTCCGTAGGTGGAAAGTATAGCTTGAAGGGATTTGTACGCCCTCCGAACAAGCGATCACCACGTTTTTGGTCCTGTTGAGACATAAGAGTCGGGTATGCGGTGTCTTCATACTCATCCTTGATCTGATCAGTCAACTCACCGAGGAATTCACCAATAGGAGGCATGTATTCACCTTCCCTCTCTGTGAATATCACACTATCTGCATCAGCGTACAATACCCGCCGCTCAAGAGAATGCAATAAGCCCCAAAGTTTTATGCGTGCTTAGTCGTTGTGAAACTGGCTACAGGTATGTTTGTAACCCGTGAGGTATCTGTGGCCAATTCGATATTGTTGTACTTTATCATGTAAGTATTACCTACATTCATGATCTCCATGACCTCTTTATAGGGAGCATTGGCATAATCCCAGACTTCACTATAACTTTGTGCCAAATGAACGTTCCCTTTGCCGGTATTCTGTGCAAATTTTCCCCAAAGACTGTTAGACACAGCTTTGCACTAAAACGCTTGCCAGGGTTCTTTACAATTTGGGTTCGGTCAAGCTGTATACCTTCACGGTCGCGGTAACGTTGAATATAGGCCGACTTTTCATCTTCGGTATCAACTCCTCGCGGATACCCTGATGATTCGACCTTATCTTTCAAAAAAGCGTTTATATATGGTGTGAAAAGGTTGGGTAGCTTCTGAAACCTCCACACCTCATGTATCTTCATTATTTTATACCCATGGCGAACGGCTAGGGTCAGCTCAGGGCGTATACACCTCTAATTTTACGCTGGTGGGGTATATGGTTACAATCACCATTGTTCTCTTCTGCGCATTTCACGCACAGGGGAAACATGAGTTTGTGGTCTATAACGACGGGTAAGATCGGCATCCATAAATCGCGAGGGGGAAGTACCCGTTCAAATTTCTTGAGAACTCGTCGATGGAGGGTAGATCAGGTCCCACCAGTTTCTCAGGCGCACCTACGGGGTATAAAGAACAGAAATCGTAGTAATGGAGTTTCACACCCTCCGTAGGTGGAAAGTATAGCTTGAAGGGATTTGTACGCCCTCCGAACAAGCGATCACCACGTTTTTGGTCCTGTTGAGACACAAGAGTCGGGTATGCGGTGTCTTCATACTCATCCTTGATCTGATCAGTCAACTCACCGAGGAATTCACCAATAGGAGGCATGTATTCACCTTCCCTCTCTGTGAATATCACACTATCTGCATCAGCGTACAATACCCGCCGCTCAAGAGAATGCAATAAGCCCCAAAGTTTTATGCGTGCTTAGTCGTTGTGAAACTGGCTACAGGTATGTTTGTAACCCGTGAGGTATCTGTGGCCAATTCGATATTGTTGTACTTTATCATGTAAGTATTACCTACATTCATGATCTCCATGACCTCTTTATAGGGAGCATTGGCATAATCCCAGACTTCACTATAACTTTGTGCCAAATGAACGTTCCCTTTGCCGGTATTCTGTGCAAATTTTCCCCAAAGACTGTTAGACACAGCTTTGCACTAAAACGCTTGCCAGGGTTCTTTACAATTTGGGTTCGGTCAAGCTGTATACCTTCACGGTCGCGGTAACGTTGAATATAGGCCGACTTTTCATCTTCGGTATCAACTCCTCGCGGATACCCTGATGATTCGACCTTATCTTTCAAAAAAGCGTTTATATATGGTGTGAAAAGGTTGGGTAGCTTCTGAAACCTCCACACCTCATGTATCTTCATTATTTTATACCCATGGCGAACGGCTAGGGTCAGCTCAGGGCGTATACACCTCTAATTTTACGCTAGTGGGGTATATGGTTACAATCACCATTGTTCTCTTCTGCGCATTTCACGCACAGGGGAAACATGAGTTTGTGGTCTATAACGACGTGTAAGATCGGCATCCATAAATCGCAAGGGGGAAGTACCCGTTCAAATTTCTTGAGAACTCGTCGATGGAGGGTAGATCAGGTCCCACCAGTTTCTCAGGCGCACCTACGGGGTATAAAGAACAGAAATCGTAGTAATGGAGTTTCACACCCTCCGTAGGTGGAAAGTATAGCTTGAAGGGATTTGTACGCCCTCCGAACAAGCGATCACCACGTTTTTGGTCCTGTTGAGACATAAGAGTCGGGTATGCGGTGTCTTCATACTCATCCTTGATCTGATCAGTCAACTCACCGAGGAATTCACCAATAGGAGGCATGTATTCACCTTCCCTCTCTGTGAATATCACACTATCTGCATCAGCGTACAATACCCGCCGCTCAAGAGAATGCAATAAGCCCCAAAGTTTTATGCGTGCTTAGTCGTTGTGAAACTGGCTACAGGTATGTTTGTAACCCGTGAGGTATCTGTGGCCAATTCGATATTGTTGTACTTTATCATGTAAGTATTACCTACATTCATGATCTCCATGACCTCTTTATAGGGAGCATTGGCATAATCCCAGACTTCACTATAACTTTGTGCCAAATGAACGTTCCCTTTGCCGGTATTCTGTGCAAATTTTCCCCAAAGACTGTTAGACACAGCTTTGCACTAAAACGCTTGCCAGGGTTCTTTACAATTTGGGTTCGGTCAAGCTGTATACCTTCACGGTCGCGGTAACGTTGAATATAGGCCGACTTTTCATCTTCGGTATCAACTCCTCGCGGATACCCTGATGCTTCGACCTTATCTTTCAAAAAAGCGTTTATATATGGTGTGAAAAGGTTGGGTAGCTTCTGAAACCTCCACACCTCATGTATCTTCATTATTTTATACCCATGGCGAACGGCTAGGTCAGCTCAGGGCGTATACACCTCTAATTTTACGCTGGTGGGGTATATGGTTACAATCACCATTGTTCTCTTCTGCGCATTTCACGCACAGGGGAAACATGAGTTTGTGGTCTATAACGACGTGTAAGATCGGCATCCATAAATCGCAAGGGGAAGTACCCGTTCAAATTTCTTGAGAACTCGTCGATGGAGGGTAGATCAGGTCCCACCAGTTTCTCAGGCGCACCTACGGGGTATAAAGAACAGAAATCGTAGTAATGGAGTTTCACACCCTCCGTAGGTGGAAAGTATAGCTTGAAGGGATTTGTACGCCCTCCGAACAAGCGATCACCACGTTTTTGGTCCTGTTGAGACATAAGAGTCGGGTATGCGGTGTCTTCATACTCATCCTTGATCTGATCAGTCAACTCACCGAGGAATTCACCAATAGGAGGCATGTATTCACCTTCCCTCTCTGTGAATATCACACTATCTGCATCAGCGTACAATACCCCCGCTCAAGAGAATGCAATAAGCCCCAAAGTTTTATGCGTGCTTAGTCGTTGTGAAACTGGCTACAGGTATGTTTGTAACCCGTGAGGTATCTGTGGCCAATTCGATATTGTTGTACTTTATCATGTAAGTATTACCTACATTCATGATCTCCATGACCTCTTTATAGGGAGCATTGGCATAATCCCAGACTTCACTATAACTTTGTGCCAAATGAACGTTCCCTTTGCCGGTATTCTGTGCAAATTTTCCCCAAAGACTGTTAGACACAGCTTTGCACTAAAACGCTTGCCAGGGTTCTTTACAATTTGGGTTCGGTCAAGCTGTATACCTTCACGGTCGCGGTAACGTTGAATATAGGCCGACTTTTCATCTTCGGTATCAACTCCTCGCGGATACCCTGATGATTCGACCTTATCTTTCAAAAAAGCGTTTATATATGGTGTGAAAAGGTTGGGTAGCTTCTGAAACCTCCACACCTCATGTATCTTCATTATTTTATACCCATGGCGAACGGCTAGGGTCAGCTCAGGGCGTATACACCTCTAATTTTACGCTGGTGGGGTATATGGTTACAATCACCATTGTTCTCTTCTGCGCATTTCACGCACAGGGGAAACATGAGTTTGTGGTCTATAACGACGGGTAAGATCGGCATCCATAAATCGCGAGGGGGAAGTACCCGTTCAAATTTCTTGAGAACTCGTCGATGGAGGGTAGATCAGGTCCCACCAGTTTCTCAGGCGCACCTACGGGGTATAAAGAACAGAAATCGTAGTAATGGAGTTTCACACCCTCCGTAGGTGGAAAGTATAGCTTGAAGGGATTTGTACGCCCTCCGAACAAGCGATCACCACATTTGAGAGGATCCAGCACCATTGATCGCTTGATCGTGTTTATTTCTTCACGGTACTGTCCGGTTGTCTCCATCCGTGGATCATACTCATGCTCCCACAAGACTTTGTGAGCGAACTGGGATCCTATAAGTTGATCGCGGGTGCAGGTCCACGCAAGACAGTCGGCAGGAGATCTACCGTGGATATCTCCTGCGATTCCACACTCAGGACGGGGGCATCCGTGCCACCAGCAACCGTTAAAGGAGTACACAGTCTTCTCACCAGTGACACGGTTTTCACTTAGACCATCAACCCAAAAAACACGGCTATTAATCTTAATGGGTACTTCACCCGTGTTGCGGGCATGCTTTATGTATACACCTGTCTGCTGTTGTAGGTGTATGAGCCAGTAAATAGCCTTGTGCCCATAACTGCGGCGATTGTTTCTGTGAATAATGGTAAGGTGTCTTTAGGCATGAAGTTATTCTTGAACACCGTAAAACATAATGAAGCGATGGTGGTTGCGACTTGCAACGGATCGCATTTGAAACGGCCTATGTACATCCTTCTAAAGGCCAGGAAACATACTCTCAGCACGCGCACATCATTCACGCAATAACGCTCACATTCATCAGCTATATTATAAGGATTAGCTTCATTAAAACTGTTGTAGTATCGGTCAAAATCTTTACGTTCATCTGTACTCATACATTCATAATTAAAGTAATGTTTGGGTGGAGGTAGACCCACTAATTTAAAGTTTCGCTCGTGAGGAATGTGTAAGGGAAATATCCTTTTGAAACTTCAGCTGCTACGCCCATCACCTTGGGTAGCTTTGCTAATTTACAAGGTGTGAATAATAAAGTGTCTTTAAACTGTACATTACCTCTTATTTGCATCTGTATTAGTTTGTTGCCTCTTTTCAAGGGATCACCTGTAAATATCTCAGAGGCTCGTGCTCAAGTAACTCTTATAAAGGAACTGTGTGTCAAATTTTTCCCCGTTATGGGCGAGAATATACACAGTCATTTTTTTGAACTTGTCCGCTAACTTGACAATATAGGATACAAAGAGTTTCACAGGGCTATCGTGGGCACTCGTTTTAAAAACATTTGTCCTTTTACCACATTTGTGACACTCATCACACTCGATCTCCATACACTCATCACATAGTCTGACTCACAAGTAAATGTGGAATATCTCTTTGGTTTCGGCGTTTGTGTATGTTTTATATCGTAGTATACAGTTATACAAGGGTTGTTTTTAGGCTTGGCGTCTTTCATATAACACACATGTTTTACTCCGTCCGCCTTATATTCCTCTTGGCATGTAGAATAGTGAATTTCATCACATTTATGCCTATATTTTCCCCAACTATCCACTGTGTGAAACATACCACATCACTGATTCTCATTTTCCTGCACGTGCCAATTGATTTATGGAGTCAAAACAGATATTATTGAAAAATGTGCGTCTACACACATTACAATCCCTCTTCTCAGCTTCAACTACACGGCTTTCACATTTGGACTTTTACACTGTTCACATACCATGTGACAATCTTTACAATGTTTCACGATATCATCCGCAAACTCGATACATCCCTTACACAAATCATGAAGTCGTCCATATTTTCACTTTTGTCATAACTCGCGTAAAGGTCCCTTATATTACGGATGGGGAGATACGTTGTCCCTGACAGTCCTAAAATAAGTAGGGGCCTTGTACGATCTCTCACACTGCTTTTAAAAACATACACAGTTCTACGACGATCATCCATACCAAATACAGCTATACGAACATTCATTTCCTGTTCTACCATTCTCAGTTCTTCAGGACCCATAGAATGTCAAACTCAAGTTTACAGTCTACAGCTAGTTTACGGGTACGCTCCACTACCGTAGGGAACCAAATTTTTGGGGTCCGTGTATTTAGTACAGTAAACATACGTGCTAAGACCACTGCTATAAAGCCGCAACCACGATCGACGTTTATATGCCGTCTAAAAATAACCTGAGAATTGAAGTTAAGAGTATAAGGTGTGGCGCTATGACCCGCAACACGGTATACACGATTAATATTTACCGTGAAGTTGTCCATATTGAAGGCTATACTACTTTGAGAGGCCTGCATTATACGACCTAATATATACTCTACATCTTCAGCTGCCAAAGTCTGATGGGTATTACTACCCAAAAATCGTCTACATCTCCGTCATCTGACCCGAATCCAAAAGACAGCATCGTCCTGACTTCACGTTCGTCGCGATTCTGAAGGGCAAACTACAATACGCTCAACTATGCACCGTAGTCCGTGTTCAACATCATTGCTATACACGGATCTAGGATCAACCCTGACTGTATACCGATTTCTAGTCAAGACTGAGGTGGGGGCATCGGTACGCACCAACTTGAATGTTATGCCATCTCAACAGAGCGAGAAGATGCTGCGGAGGATGTACAAGGATCTGAACAGAGTAAGGGGATATATTTTTATTTGAGGAAGTTACTATTGTGGGGATTGTGTCGTAAGACGTAGAGGGTTGGGGCTCTACTACTGGTGGTCTAACAACCGGCGCAATCCTGGCACGCTTTATACCTGACGTGGAGGGCTCTTCATCATGCATCCGCTTTGAATTGTCGCGTGCTACAGGTATCGCTGGTGAGGATTCTCGGCGGGAAGGATTCTGTGATCACAACTACACTGTCGTCGGGGTCATCCGTATGTCGATGATGGGGTGCTGTACCTCATCGTCATTCACGGTTCTGTAGAAGAGAAAAACAAGACTAGAATATAAGGAGCACTCAAAATTTTAATATTTTGTAAATGACCCACTTAGGAGTGTGACGTGTTAGAAATGGACTCTGTAGAAAAATTCAGGTTCACGAGCCCATCCACATGTATTATATCTGGACCTACAGATGTGGTAAAACTGTGTTTATGCTTAAAAGGAAAGAGATGTTCTCAAAATTTGTGCATAAAGTTATATGGTGCTATTCGACGTATCAATCAGTGTTCAACGAGTACCAAGATGATATTTTGTTCCACAAAGGTGTATATGACGTTAATTCGTCAAATGAACATACAGTCATTGTAATTGACGATCTCATGCTGGCGATGGATAAAACGTTTGCCGAGACATTTACAGTATTCTTCCACCATCTTAACATAAGCGTGTTCTTCATCAATCAGAATCTATTTTTCAAAAATAGGTACATGCGCGACGTGTCGTTAAATACACAATATCTAGTCTTATTCGCGCAACGTAGAGATGTATCTCAAATTGGGGTATTAGCCAATCAAATGTTCCCGAATCAGCGTAAGGAGTTTTTGGAAGTTTATAAAGAAGCTACAAGCACGCGTTCCGGATATTTGCTTTGCGACCTTCATCCGCGAAACACCTTTAGGGTGCTTCTAAAAACGAATATATTTTCAAACGAGCCTGAAACGGTGTATATTCCAGAATGACAAAGAGACTAAAGAAATACCGTTAATTAATAAAAATCTATCATCGACTGCCCCGGGCAATGCAACAGATGTTTATTAAAAATATCGACTCCGACTTTTTAAAATGCATCTGTGAAATCTGTCTTAACGTTATAAATTGCAACCACCTCAGAAGGCTCGCCTTCGCCGTTACAAGAATATAATACACGCACTCGCTCGTAAAAGTCAAACTGTAGCGAAGAAAAAATGAATTATTGTACAGAGAGGAGGATCATTTCTCCCCATCTTATTTTCAGTTTTGGGTCCTTTACTGACTAGATTAATATAATGAAGAAAGTGGTAGTGATTCCACACGAGGTGTACGCTTCACTGCAAAGGAATCCAGACACGGATCTAGATCCCCGTAAAAGCAGACTTAAAAGAATGGAAAGCGAATTGCTAGCCCTATTAAACAGTGAAAAAACACCTGATGAGAAAAGAATCTTATACCAAGAAACTCTGCAGAAATTTCTTCACCAGTACGAAAATTATAAGAACCCGACAGAGATTCCTGTGGTTATTAGGCAGAGCACGGGGAACGATGGACATGGTGACATAGGACCTGTACCCGACGATACAGCTGACCAACCAAAGATTAAGGGATCAGCCACACAACATATCGAGCATGTATTAAAAAGCATCCTCCCACATACATTGAGGAATAAAGGTTTAAGTCTTTATAATCTATTGAATGAGGACCTAGCCATACAATAGACCAATACAGGCGAGATCATTGTGGAAGGATCAAAGGTACAGGGATCGAATATCGTAGACATTGTCCATGATCTGGTGAGAAAGTGGGATAGGCCCTCACCATCAGGATGGAAGCATATTAAAGCAAGACTACAACAAATAAATGTCCCCAAAACAATGATTGGAAATCTGAAAAGGTTAAAAGACTTGGAACATGCGACGCACGTGACACAATTGAAGACGCCATCATCCCCGGCGGTAACATCATTGAAGAGGAGAAAGAAGAGGTTAAACAACGGCCAACCCTACACACGTGCCTCTAAAATACGCAAATGGCTAACATATTAAGAAGACGCTATTATAACATTTCTAACCCAGCCTCCTACGGCGGCGTAGGTAGACTGTACAGAAGTGTTTGCGGAGTAGGAAAAAAAGATGTTGAGAGATTTTTGCGGGAGCAGGACGCTTATACGCTTCATAAGCCTGTGAGAAAAAGGTTTAAAACAGCCAAGACAACGGCTGCCTCGATTGATTCTATTTGGCAAGCAGATTTAACAGACATGCAAAGATATTCTGTGTATAACGATGGTTACCGTTACATTCTATTCATAATAGATGCATTCTCTAGATATCTGTGGCTAGTTCCTCTGAAAAATAAATCACCTGAAACAGTTGTTAAAGCCACCAAAACGCTAATGTTAAAAGAAAACAGGGTTCCTGGCTATTTTTGTACGGATATGGGGAAGGAATTTATAGGCCGTGCTTTTCAGAACAGAACAGCTATTACACAACGAATTCTATACATAAGGCTTCTTTAGCTGAAAGAGTTCAACGTACCATAAAGGAACGCATGCACCGCTAGTTTACACATAAAAACACATACAGATTTCTAGACATTCTGGAATCATTGGCATCATCCTACAACCGCTCACACCATCGCACGATTGGGACAACACCTAACGAAATTTTAGAAAGAGGTACGCTCCCGAGAAGAGATGGATCACCAACACCACCACACACTGCGCGTTTCAAAATCAATGATTATATAAGGCTGTCGCGTTCGGGAAATAAATTCGCAAAGGGATTTGAGCAAGGATGGACACGTGAGATTTTTAAAGTTAGGGCTATGAGACCTAAAAGTGAGATATTGATGTATTACGTTGAAGATTTGAATTGGGAAGAAATCGTAGGAGGCTTTTATAGCGAGGAGTTGCAGAAAGTGGCATTTAATTTGGGAAAAATGTGTTTAAAATTGAGAAAATTTTAGGAAGCAAAGGTTCAGGAAAGAGAAAAATGTACCTGGTGAAGTGGCTAGGATACCCAGAAAGCTTCAACACATATATAAAAGCTGATGCAATAATGAAGCTTAAATAGTATGCAACATGGCTCCTAACCATTTTTGCGTCACACTCCCGTCCTCCTCGTCCCTGTCTGTACACCTTAACAACACACTAGCCAACTTTGTAACAGAACTCCACGGATCCATTGAATTGGGTCGTGAGTTGTATGAGGTGGGGATATGCGAAATTCAGCTGGACACCCTCTTTTTAAATATTGAATATAAAGAACCTGTTTTTACGATTCTTAGAGACACTGACGATTGTGAAAAAGTCGGGGTAGCTATGGATGAAACTATACATATCGGCCGGACTAAGGCTGCACAGTATTACCGTACAGAAGTAACACTAGGGCCGGGGCGTTAAGGTTCGGCCGAGGATGTTGTAAGAGACTTAAACGTAAGTTTAAAAAACTCAAACCTTACGAATGATTTATTATACGAAATCGTAAACAAAGGAAACTCTGCACATACACTAATCCTAAAATCAAAGACTAACAGACGTATTAAAGACCGAAGAGTGTTCAAAATTATAACCAATGGACGATATAGCGCAGCCTTCCAAAGAGACACATTTCACGAGGCACAGCATGACTTGTCCAGATTAATGTATCAATTGAAGGTGGAGAAATTGGCTGAAAGCTCTCAGCACCCAGACATGTGCTATATTTACAGCAATATAGTGGAGCACCAGTTTCTTGGGGATACCCAGGCACGCCTGCTACGCAAGCTCACATTCCCAACCATAGAGGAAGGAGTTTGAGTATTACATATGACAGGCCCCATTATGTGAATGTTGCAGCTAATCTAATAACCAATATCTCAATATATATATAAGAACGATTGAGGGTGAAAAATTCCCATTCAGGTAACGGGAGTTTAACAGTGAAGCTACACTTTCGACGCACTGAGTTATAATGGATAAAAAATCTTTCACCGTCTATCGATGGGTGAGATACCAGCGTGGTAGTGGACTTGGGTCCATTTTTTCAACCATACTACGTACTGCTGTTCCTTTCCTGAAGAGGGGTGCCAGATACCTCGGAAGGAAAGCGCTACAATCACGTCTTAACACTGCAGAAGACGTATTGGCTGGGGCTAAACCTAAAGAAGCTCTAAAAAAGCAGTTAAAACGTACACGGGACGAAATCATCAAAGATACAAATAGAAAAATGCGTGGTGGTGGGAAGAAGAAGAGGACTGTCCGGAAGAAGGGAATACGTGGCATTAAACGTAAAAGGATATCAAAAAAGAAGTGTTGTAAGCGAATGAAACCTATGGTTGACCATTTTTTTGACTGATATAAGATAAGGACATTGATCTCATGAATCATAGTTTGTTTAATACTTGTCGAGAGAGGAGGCACTATTTCTAACTCGTCATGGCGCGCTTCATCCACCCGTGTAGTTCACAATGCTGTAAATCGGAGCTATCCCTCTTTGAGATGCCCCAACTCAAATTTCTATTGAACACAGTGACTTTATTACAATTAACCCTTTAAACACAATTAGTTCCCCGAGTGCTCCTATAGAATTCGTGATACCCAGCTCAGGCCCTTACGTTTTTGATCCAAGCTGTGTGCACATGTACGCTAAGCTACGTATAGCCCATTCTGATGGAACGGACTGCGATGACAAATATGCTGTATACCCTGAAACAAACTTTCTGCACTCCATATTCAACCAGTGTGACATATTTAAATCAGGTCAACATATCGGCAGGCACGGGGTACTATCACCTACGAGCTTATTTGGAAAATGTCCTCAACTTTTCCAAAGAAGCGAAGGCTACCTTTTTAAGTGCCGAGGGATATTATCAAACTAAATACGAAAGTAGTATAAAGGACAAATTTAAAAATTCTAAAAAGAAGATATACGAGTGTTTTGGTCGTCTGCATACAGATTTCACATTCCAGGAGAAGTTGCTTGTGAATGGGGTGGGTATGAAAATAAAGCTCACCCGCACGAGTCCTGAGATCTGCTTAAATCTGGATGCTGATCAAGAAGAGGGAGCAAAACCCGTTGTGGTTCACATTATGGAGACATACCTCCGCGTACGGCGAATGAAATTAAGTTCACCAAAACAACTAGAAATTGAGAAAAATTTAATAAACGCTACAGTGAAATATCCTATTAACAGAGTACAAATCAAACTATATACGGTGCCTGCAGGGTTGGCGTCGAAGAAGATAGAAAACATCGCCCTGGGAAATCTTCCTAAAAGGATATTAATCGGAATGCAGGACCATGCTTCGGTGAATGGAAAATATAAAAAGAGTGCCTTTAAATTCGAGCATTTCGGACTTAAAAATATACCTATACGTTAATGGCATTGCATTGGGAGGAACATTGAATACGGACTATTCATCAGACGCTGTGTTACCTCTTTGCGCGAGAGCCTATAGTAATCTGGCCCATATTGCAGGTGATTGTGACGAGCTCGGTAATGGGGTAACGTAGAAAGAATTCATTGATCAGTTTAACCTTTATCCGTTTGACATTACACCTGACTTATCTGCTAGCGTAAATACGCATTTAAGTCCACAACAGAGCGGAAACATCTCAATGAGATTGAAATTCACCAAGCCTATAGACGCACCTATTAGTGTACTAGTATACCTTGAGTCGCAAGCCCTAATAGAAGTAGATAGATTTAGGGGCGTTAGCACAGACTTTTAAAATGGATACGAATACACTTCAGAAAGTAATGAAGCGTGAACGAGTCACACGTTCCAAATTTATCGGTGTGTTTGCGAAGAATGAAACATTGATTCTGCCAACTACGCGAGATTGCGGTAGTCTTAATGCGAACACAGATGTCATCGGTAATGAAGGGATTCATTGGTTTGCAATCTATTTTAAAAATAGGGACCGTTTGTACTATTTTGATTCACTCGGGACACAACCCTAAAGTGACCCTGTTATTGTAAAATTTCTCGACCAGTTACATATCCCTGAAGTTGTATGGAACCCATTTCTATTACAAGGATATTTTAGTAATATATGTGGAATGTACTGCATTTTATTTCTCATGTATATGTCACGTGGTAGTAAAGAATTTATAAATTTTTAAAATTTATTCGACCCGTGTCACACTTAACGAAACGATGAAATGGTATGTAGACAGATAAAAAGCCGTTTTCCAATTGTGCGTACTCGTTGTATAGTATGATGTTTTGTTCGTGTATATATATATATATATATATATATATATTGGTAATGTTAGTTTGTATATTCTGTAGTTTAAGATGGTTATTGTACTGATTTCTTTCTGTTAATAAATTGATGAAAATACATTGTGTCTTCTTCCCCCCAAAAAAGATTATACCAAAAAACACTTACATTATTTCGATATGACATTCATTGGGTTGACTGCTCGGTAAATCCTCCGTATTCAGGACCATGACACGAGGTTCTTCAAAAGATTGTATAACACGTGACAAATTCTCATCGGACCTTAAAGGAGAAAGAATAATGTTCATACTGAATCTTTTTTAATAAAAACATACACAGAGTATACATATTGTAAGACAGACCCCATTATGTGAAGATATCTTTGAACCGATCAGAGAAGTTCATTTAAGAGGTAATTCCGAATAACATTTATAAAAAACATGCAAAAGATTGCTATAAAAAATTCAATAAATCAAAACAGGATATAACTGTACACTAATTGCGGTTACCTAAACGAAGTGTTTGACGAGATACTACATCCCTCCATATATATGAAATAATCCTCTTTCTGGCAGTTTGTGAATAATTGACTAAAAAAAAAACAAAATTATAGCCACTTACATTTCTATGGTAGTCCCTTGCGTCGGATCGTAAGGGGCGTCATTGCAAATATCATCAACGGTTTGCGTTGGAAATAATCCATCCCGGTCAATCGCGTTAAGAAGATTAATTGCACTCAATGCTGCAGTGTCACCTTCTTGATACAAATTTGGAAAACTGTAAAGTTCGTGATCCATGGTGGAGGGAATGTTTATTCACTGGCAGAGGGAATGTTTGTTCGAAAATAACTACTGTATCCCCCAACTGAAAATATTTCCTTTTATACGCACGATCCCCAAGCTCCGCCCCAAAAGACTAAGAGCGGCTCGCAATGATTGGTTGTCAGTGTAACTGGGCGGCTATAATTTGTGTACCAATCGTAACACCTATATAACGGGTCCAGGCTTTGGACGACTAATGGCATCTTTATATTCTCTCCGTCGATTTAATGCTCGTATTACAACTTGCATTCTCCACCACGACAATATTTGCATTCGATACTTGGTTTTCCCAACCCACCCCTTTATGCAATATCCCTCGCAACAACCATCTCTATAAAAGATTTCCAGAATATATACTAAAGTTTGTACATATGTTTCCCAGGACACGGCACGTGGAGCCAATTCACTATGTGTCCCTTTTTTTTACATTTATTTAAGAATTTTTTAACTTGAAGAATTCAGCACTCAGAAACACTTTTTATCTCACAATATAGCTTATAGAATAGAAAGAAATAGAAACATAAAACATATGAAACAATGTTTACTGTACACAGTCATCACATACATAGTTGGAGTGACTTTCGCAAAGAGGCACATCACATTTTGTGCATGACTTTCTCGTCTTATCCATCTTCCTCAGGCACTTTCCACATCTCTTCCTACCTCCTGGATTAGGCCTTGGCTGGGTGCTGCGTCTACCTCATCCATAAATGCCTCCATACATGCTCTAACATGCTTTGGCAAATATCTACCAGCTGACTCAAAACGTTTCTGGATTGCTGGTTTGCAGAGCTGCTGTGCTAAGTCTGCCAGAAATTTCCTTCGCCTTTGATTCCCTCGATACACATCGGGGGTTTTCTCCATGAAACAGCAACTAGCATTGTAAGCTGCAACATCTACCATCCAGTAGAAGATAACTAATGGCCATCTGTTTGTTATGCGCTTACATGAGTAAGTTTTGATAAGTTGGTTTAATCGATCAACAGCTCCTTTTGTGGCATTGTAATCTAGAATTACATCAGGTTTGAAAGGTTCTTCCTGCTGCTTTTTTTGGTCGAAATGCATGGTGCTTAATAACAGAACTGCCTTTCTTACCTTTGGGACAGCTGCGTATCATAAGATGCTGGTCCCTACTAAAGCCAAACTTTGATGAATAGAGCTGACGATCATTTGAGGCTTGAAATGATTTAGGTATTTGGCGCTTATTTTTCCTCATAGTTCCTAAGAGTGTTAAATTTTTATCAAGTAGTTCTATGGCAAGGTCAACATCAGTAAACAGGTTGTCAGTGGTAACATTTCTTCCTGACTTCACAATAGTTGAAGTAAGATCTCGAACAACTCTTTGGACTTGGTGGCGTTCTGGACCTTCAGAACCTTTTCCTCTGTATATCTGGCCATTTAGAAGATACCCATTCATAACGTCGGCCATACTCCAAACCTTTATGCCATACTTATCTGGTTTAGATGGCATGTATACTTTGAATGAGCATTTCCCTCGAAATGCGAGTAGAGATTCATCCACAGTTACATGTGTTGGCTTTATAGTTTATTTGACATGCTTCAATAAACTGCCAAACTTCGAATATAGGCAAACTTCGAATATATGGTGAACAAGGCAACTTGTTCACCATTCCTTCGTTCTGCACGAGTAGTCATGTTATCAGATCTTATTGACCTTTTTATTTCTTTGAAACGGTTGCGGCTCATAGAAGCACGATAAATTGGTGGACCGGTCTTAGTACCAAATAATTCATCAACTGGGCGGAAGCTATCTTTTTCCAGCCCAGATCTGAGATGAAGTCCTAGCCATGCCATCAGCTCAATAGAATCCAGCTGTTTCCATTTTTCACCATAGAGAGCACCACCTTTTTGATTTGTTGCATCGAGAACCAATTCAACAATTTCATTTGTGATAAAGAAGCTGAAAGTAGCAGATGCAGCATGCGTAGGTACACTTTCATGAACACCACCTTCTTCACGAACAATGTTTTGCCTCACATTTCGTCTAAGCCAGGGAGACTCAGTGCACCACACAAAGTTATCTTTCCCTAACACAATATTGTCATCATCATCATCATGATCGCTTGCATTGTCACTATCAAAACCACTAAAGTCACTGTCAGAAGATTGTTCAACATATTCATATTCACTAGCATCAGATAAGTCTACTTCTGATTCACTATCATCTGACAAATTTGGTTGGTCTACATCTACATCTCCCTCTCCCACCCTGCTAGGAGCATAAAACGTCGATATTGGAATTGACGTTGAAATTAGAATGAAAATCTAAGAAAATTTATGAAAAAATCTGAAAAAAAAATTAAAATAAATTAGTCACATTGCAGGCGAGGTGGGGTAAGGCATACCCCATTGAAGTTTGCTACCCTGTCACTTCCAAATGGTGTGACATTTTTCTCTTATATTTTGTGAGTATATACCATACCTACATACAATAAAAGTCATAGATGACCAGGCTCTAAAAATAATATTTGAATGAATGGCAGATTTTTGAAATATGCTTGGGGTCCAGTGGACCCCATCAGCCCACGAAGGGTTAATATTTTTTGCGCCCCTACTAATTGAGTCTCAATTTTTCGGATGCATGTCGTTATAGGAATATATTCATTGCGGCCATACTAAATTGAGCCTCTTTAATCTGTGTATATATATATATAATATGTGTATACGAGCTAAGTGTACGCACGGTGTGAATGAACTCTGAAACTATTCTTTTTTCATTACATACAAGGACAAGAACTACCTCAATAAGTAATGCATCCCGTGCAATTTCTCCCTGCCTGTGCTGCAGTTTAGTTCGGCTTCCACATTAAACTGTAGGTCTAAGGCGGAGTGAAAGGTTTGACTCTCGTCAAGATGAACAATTCGGTGAAAAGGAAAACCGTTTTAGATATTATTATTACTACATAGAAAAATCTAGATTGTCTTTGTGCATATCACATTTTGCGGTCATACTATTTCCGGATTTTTCCCAAGATTCCTGTTTTGTGTATGTTTTGCTGTCACAGCATTCGATTATTGTATTCGGCTTGACTTCTCGCGTGGGAGTGTGGAAAAATTGTATTTAGTTATTGAATTTCTGCTTGGTTGGCTGATAAATGGGTACCCTAGGTATCCTACTGGTGGATTAGCGGTTGCTGTTGAGAGATCGGGGCGATGACATTTCTCCCCGCCCGGATTAATGTATTCGGTTTCCACGTTAAACTGTGGGTCTAAGGCGGAGTGAAAAGCTTGACCATTGTTAGAATGAACAATTCGGTGAAAAGGAGTTAGCTATCATTATTACTACTGTAATTTTACCACCCTATATATATATATATATATTATATATATAGGGTGTGTGTGTGTGTGCGTGTGTGTGTGTGTGCGCGCGTGTGTGTGTGTGTGTGTTGATTTTGAAAAATGTCTAATAATAATAATAATAATAATAATAATATATCTTTCCATTTTTTTTTCATTCATTTCAATAACAGAGACGTTAACTATGAACATGCTATCATACAAATTACAAGTAGAGAAAAATAAACAATGCATTTAATAAAAACATTTTTTTATATATATACAGGGGACAGTCGCTTACAGAGTGAAATGTGTCTTTGAGAGAGAAAGTTGACACACATTCCTTTCTCGCCAGTTTGCGGTTTTAAAAAAGCCTTGGGCTAAATATCGTTGGACCTTTTGCTTACCTGCCACCAATTCCTCCCTGTCTGAACACAATGTTAAAATAAATGTTATTCAATGAGAATAATTATTTAATATAATTGTGCATGCGTGTGTGTGTGTGTGTGTGTGTGTGTGTGCATGTGTGTTTGTGTGTCAGTTTTTATTTTATTTTTTGTGCGGTAGAAGATAAAGTGTGTGTTTTTGTATATAGATTTGAGAATATGTTAATGGAACGATTTCTTTTGCTAAGCCAATTGTTTAGTGAAATTTTTAATGATAATATTGCTGTAATAATTAATTCCCTTTAAGGAGAAGGTCTGTTTATATATTATATATATATATATATATATATATATATATATATATATAAGGAATGACAAAATTAAATAGACAGTGTACATTCTAAGACTTTAGTGAAGGAAAATTGAATACAAGGTGAATGTGCTTATTTCCAATTTATTTATTATTTAATATAATTGTGTGTGTTTGTGTGTGTATAAGGAATGACAAAATTAAATAGACATTGTACATTCTAACGTTTTAATGAAGGAAAACTGAATATTATTCTTAAAGATTAATGGAACGATTTCTTCTGCTAAGCCCATTGTCTAGTGAATTCTTATATTGTTAATATTGGTGATTAATTCTCTTAAAGGAGAAAGTCCGTTTATATATATATTATATATATATATATATATATATATATATATATATATATATATATATGGTACTAATTGTAATGTACAGACCCCCAAACACGCCAACCTCAAAATTTTCAGATTCCATTACAGAGGTAAGAAACTTGGTAAAAGATCTACATTCTCCAACCCCAAATATTTTTCTCTGTGGTAATTTTAATTTCCCATTCATGAAATATAAAAGGATAGGAAAACATATATGTATACACCAGGACAAGGGGGGCACACGAGAAGACCAGGAGCAGGTAAAAATGCTACTAGCTTTAGCTGATGAATTTATGTTAACGCAAGAAATAACAGAAAACACAAGAAAAAACAACTGCCTAGATTTGGTATTCACAAACAACAGTAATTTAATTGATAATGTGGAAATATCCCCAACTAGGATATCAGACCACAACATCATTGAAATAACAACTAATATAAAGGCAACAGGAAAGGAAAGAACACGCACAACAGAAAGAAGCAAATTCGAAATTTTTAATTTTCACTCCAAAGCTATAAACTGGGAAGAGGTGACATCCAGCATGGAAGTAATAGATTGGAAAACCATTTTCGAGGCCAAGACAACGGAAGAGATGCTAATGACGTTAGAGGAGAAGACGTTAGAAATTGTGGAAAAACACGTCCCAAAGATACAACAAAGAGGAAAGAGAAGCAGGTTCGAAAGACAAAAGAGGGCATTGTTCCGAAAGAGAAAAAGAGTGACTGCAAAATTAAGTAATTGTAAAGATAACATCAGAAAATATTAAATGATAAACTGCAAAGTATCGATGTCGTCATAGAGGAACTAATCGAGAAGCATACAGAAAAAGAAGAAGATGACGCTATAGAAGCGATAAAGGCTAACTCAAAGTACTTCTATAATTTCGCAAAAAGAAAGTCGAAAAACTATGCGACTATCGGGCCTTTAAAAAATGAGAATAGTGATTTATCTGATGATCTAACAGAAGTAGCTGAAATATTAAAAGCTCAGTATGAATCATCTTTCAGTATCCCAAAAACTGACAAACTGATATGCGATAGAAACGCGTTCTTTGAAGAAGAACCACAAGGGGAAAGTATAACGGATTTCGACTTTACGACGGGGGATATTGCACAAGTCATAGGGAAACTAAAAACACACTCAGCGGCAGGACCGGATAAATGGAATGCCACACTGATCAAAAACTGCAAGAATGCAATCGCTGAGCCCCTATACTGGATATGGAGACGATCATTAAACATGGGAGAAATACCGGGCATCCTGAAGAGCGCGAACATCGTCCCAATATATAAGGAGGAGATCGATCCGAGGCCAAAAACTATAGGCCAGTGTCGCTTACATCTCATCTCACCAAAATATTTGAAAGAATTGTTAGACAGAAAATCTATGACTTTTTGGAAACTCAGAAAAAATTCAATGATAACCAACACGGGTTTCGGTCAGGCAGATCATGCCTGTCACAACTAATGGAACACTACAACAACATTATTGATTCACTTGAAAGTAATGAAAACTATGATGTACTATACACAGACTTTGCTAAAGCGTTCGACAAGTGTGACCATGGAATCATAATACATAAACTGAAATATATGGGAATAACAGGAAAAGTAGGGAAATGGATATATAATTTCCTTAGTGAGCGGAGGCAAGTCGTTACAGTACAAGGAGTATCTTCATCAGAATCAGAGGTCCTCAGCTCAGTACCACAAGGAACGGTATTAGCTCCACTACTCTTCATAATCATGCTAACTGACATAGATGAGGACGTTACCAGAGACAGCACAGTAACATCCTTTGCAGATGACACAAAGATCAGTAGAAAAATACGAAAACCAGAAGACATAGGATCTCTACAAACCGACATAAACAAAATATACAAGTGGACGGAAGACAACAATATGAAGTTTAACACCGAGAAATTTCAGCTATTACGGTACGGAAAAAGAGAAGACCTAAAGTACATGGAATATTATACCCCAAATGGACAGGAAGTCCAGAGAAATTCCAGAGCAAAAGATTTAGGGGTTGTAATGACAGATGATGCGAAATTTGAAACACAAAATAAGATAGCAGTAAACAGAGCAAAGAGAATAACGGGTCTGATATTGAGAACTTTTAAACGAAGGGATAGGAATGTAATGATCCCCCTACTGAAAACCCTGATAATACCCAAACTGGAATACTGCTCGGTCCTAACATCCCCATATAAAAAAGAAGACATTAGACAGCTGGAGGGGATTCAAAGAAGTTTCACAGCCAAGATCAATGGGTGCAAAGAACTAAATTACTGGGAAAGGTTACGAGAACTAAACCTATATTCACTGGAAAGGAGAAGAGAGAGATACACCATTATTTACACTTGGAAAATAATGGAGAAACTAGTCCCTAATCTTACTCTGAATCCCATAACTCCCCAAACAACGGTGGAAGGTAGAAACGGTAGACTGTGTCGTATTCCCAAATTGAAGGCGAGACAGGGAACATCCTTAACCCTGAAAGAAAATAGTTTTGTAGTGAGAGGACCAAAACTATTTAATCAGCTGCCCAAAGACCTAACACGAAGGGAGTTGCAGTGGAAATCTTCAAAAGAAGACTTGACGCCTGGCTCAGAACAATCCCCGATGAGCCGGGCGTACCTGGCTATGTGAGGTGGAGAGCGCAAGAATCCAACTCACTACTTCACCAGGCCAACTCGAGAGGAGGGGCGACACGCTTGACCTTCGCGAAATGAGAAATCATCACGTGGAACCTTTGTAAGGTTGTAAGGTAAGGTAAGGTTATATATATATAAGGTAAGGAGAAAGTTGTTCAAATACAATTGTGTATTTGTGTGTGTGTGTATTTCGCCTGTATTGATGTTTATACATTTCTATTTTATTTTTTAATTATTCCGTCGTATGTATAGGAGTGTGTATTTATATTATTTTTTTCAAAACAGAATGGTGTTTTATTTATTTCAGTTTAAATGTATTTCTTTTATTAATATTGTTTTTAATTCTCTTTAAAGAGAAAGTTCACTTGCTTTGGTAATGAATTAAAATAAGTGATGGTATTTAGCAACTCACCCTAATAATCTATAGCTGAACAATTAAAATAAAAAAATGGTATCTGGCAACTCAACCTTCCTTTATATAAGACCCGCTTGGCTTCTGGAGCCTCATAAAGATTTGAACTTCGGTGGAGTAGAGAACTATTCTTCCTTCTTAGGTTAAGACTTAGGTTAGGTTTCCCTTTGGGGGAGTAAGGACATCTCACCTTTTCCCCGAAAGCCCTCCTCCGTCTCTCCTTTCTCTCCCTCTCTTAGGTTAAGACAACCCCTTTGGGGGAAGGTCATCCTCCCTTCTCCTCCCGAAGACCCCTCCCCTCAACCTCCCCTCTTCCCCTTGGCTCCTTCTAAGCCAACTGGCTGATTAGGGGCCTATAAGAGGACGGCGGGTCGGCTGAAGTGTTAATATGCACTTGGCTCCTGCCAGGTGGACATCTCTCTTCCTTTCTATCCTTCTCCTGTCTTTTTCTTGGGGGATAACGCCGCCTCCAAGTTTCATGACCCCTTGTTGCATCTGCAGCATTCCCCCACCCCTCTTCACTGCATACCCCCACCCCCTTCATTACACACCCCTCCCCCTTCATTGCATACCCTCTCCCCCTTTGAAACACAACCCACCCCTTTGCAACATCCGCCAACCCCTTTTGCAACATTGAACATCAGCTCTAGCAACATTCTTGCACTCGTCCATTTTGAGGCTATACTACTGAGCTGCGCGTTTAGGAAGACTATTTCATAATACTGTCTCTTCTTTTCAGGCTGCCGTAACTCGAACGGTCCCGGCGTAATTTCCTCAAATTTCCCTTGCGATCGCGAAGTTATCTCAATTACAAACAATTTGAAGGTTCTATCCTTAAATACTCGTAGCCTACGAAATAAAATAAACGATTTTTTTTCTTTAATTGCTTTTAAAGACTATGATTTAATTGCGATAAATGAATCGTAGCTTACCACTGAAACACGTGACTTTGTAGGGGAGTATCAAATTAGAGGTTATAACTTTTTGTTAAAAACAGAATAGGTAGGCGAGGAGGCGGTGTTATGTTGTATATCAAAGATAATATTGCGAACGTTATAGAAGTAAAGCACACAATTCCAGAACCGATAGATTCGACTATAGCAGAACTTAAAATGAACGATTTCAAACTTATTATTGCCGTTATATATAGGCCCCCTAATCAAACAGCTGATACGGACGAAGCGTTATATCGTGAACTAAAGAGAATAATAGGTAGTGAGCAGGCCTTAGTTATGGGTGGCTTTAATTGCGCCAACGTGAATTACGATACAGTGCAGGGAGACGCGGAAGGTATTGGGGAACCTACGAGGTTGGACAGTATTTTAGATTTAGTAATAACTACGGATGATAGGCTAATCACTGATCTTCAAGTAATAGAACCGTTAAGCAATAGCGATCACAATATGGTAGAATTTGTCCTCTCAGTAAGTCACTCGAAACCAGCTAACTCGACTAAAATTCCTAATTTCCACCACGCAGACTTTTTTAAATTTCGAAATGAATTGTCACACGTCAATTGGGAAAACGTAATGGGGATCTCTAACGCAAAACTAATGTGGGAATCGTTTGAAACAGTATTTAGGATTATAAATGAGGAATGTGTACCGTACAAGATTAAGCGTGCGAAAGTAAACAACAAGCCCTTGTGGTTTACTTCTAGAGTGGGAAATATTATAAAGAGTAGAGATAGGGCTTATAGGCAACATAAGTGCGATAAAGACAAATTGTGGTTACGAAACAACTACATATCTCTAAGGCGTGAAGCGAAAAGTGTAATAAAAAAGTCCAAGCGCGAATTTGAAATCTCATAGCTCGTGACGGCAAACAAAACCCCAAGCGATTCTTTCAATACGTCAACAATAGGAATCCAGTAAAAAGTGTCTTGGGGCCGTTGGAAAATTTTAACGGAGAACTAATTTCTGAAAACAAGCAAATGGCTACCTTGCTAAACGAATTTTTTACGTCAGTTTTTACTAAAGAAGACGTAACGAATATCCCTACGGTCATAGACATAATACCGTTTGATAATGGTAATACTTTGGATAATATTGTGGTTAGTGAAAAGGAGGTAATGCGCTATATTGATAAAATGAAAATGTGTAAATCACCGGGGTCAGATTCCATATATCCCATACAACTAAAAGAATTAAAAGAAAGCATTGTTTTGCCGCTAACAAAGATTTTTAATGCGTCTATATCTGAGGGGTGCATACCAGATAATTTCAAGTTAGCAAATGTAACACCTATCTTTAAGAAAGGCGTTAAAGTTGCGGCGGGAAATTTAGGCCAATCAGTTTAACGTCTGTTGTAGGTAAGCTACTGGAATCAATAATTAGGGATCGTATAGTCGAACAATTAGAATTGCATAACTTGGTTAGAAATACGCAGCACGGTTTTAGGCGAAACAAATCTTGCTTAACTAATCTTTTAGAATTTTTTCAAAGCGTGATTGAAGTTTACGATAGTCATCGGGCGGTTGATGTAGTGTATTTAGATTTTCGAAAAGCGTTTGACACCGTACCGCACAAAAAAATCATTGAAAATCTAACGCTCATGGAATCAGGGGTGTAGTAATAAATTGGATAGAAGAGTGGTTACGAGGTAGGAAAAGGAGAGTGGTCGTTGATGGAGCGGAGTCGTCTTGGGCTAATGTAGCGAGCGGCGTTCCTCAGGGTTCTGTATTGAGCCCCTTGTTTTTTCTTATATATATATATCAACGATTTAGATGTCCGTCTAGTCAGTACAGTTTCAAAGTTTGCGAATGACACGAAGTTGGGTGGTAGGGCGATTAATGACGAAGATAGAAGTTAAAATCCAGGCAGATCTGAATAAAATCGTTGATTGGTCAGTCACATGGCAAATGAGATTTAATGCCGATAAGTGCAAAATTTTACATATAGGTTCACGTAACGGTAATTTTGCGTGTAGTATGTCAGGGAATGAGTTAGCAAGCGTAGAGCAGGAAAAAGATTTAGGAATTATAGTCACTGGTGATTTAAAAGTGGCGAAACAAAGTACAGCAGCGGTCAATAAAGCGAACAAAGTGCTAGGTTTTATAGCTCGGAATTTTTATTACAAATCATGCGATATTATTGTTCCTCTTTATAAATCATTAGTTAGACCCCATTTGGAGTACGCGATCCAATTTTGGAATCCGCATATGCGAAAAGATAGACAAAGTCTAAAGGGTCCAAAGATGAGCAACTAAGATGATTCCGTCGCTTAGGTCGAAGTCTTACGAGGATAGGCTTAAAGAGTTAAAATTGACTACACTCGAAACTAGAAGGCTAAGGGGTGATCTAATCCAGGTTTTCAAAATTATGAATGGGTTCGATAACGTAGATAGAGAGAGCTTTTTCGAAATATCTCAATATAATAGGACTAGAAATAACGGGTGTAAGTTGACAAGGAGAAAGGTCGAGACAGCAGTTGTCAAAAACGTTTTTACGCATAGAATAGTAAATAGCTGGAATAGTTTGCCGGTAGAAGTAATTAGTAGCACGTCTATAAATATGTTTAAAAATCGATTAGACGCGTATGTTGATAGATTGGATATAGTTTAAGATAGTAATATTAAGGCTTTGTGGTTCGGAACCCACCTAAAATTGTAGGCTCCGCCACCACGGAGAACATGCACAATACACAATTACGAACACAGTTAAGTAGACCAGCCATGAGTAGATCCTAGGTTCTTTGTTGGTCTGAAACATTATAACATTATAACATAACAATTTTGCAATTGTGTTACACATTCGTAATTACCATTGTATTTGAAAGATATTTTATACATGAATACAACAAATTTAATATCTTGTCCAGCCACCGTTGTTGTCTATGACTTCCTGCAGTCGATGTGGTACAGAATCACCATAATTATATACCAGCTGTTAATTCCTCCTCAGCACCTCCCACTCACTAAATGTGTGTTGTAAAAGCTGGTCCGTTGTTCGTTCCTCCGCTGGTTCCCACACATTTACAATACAATATTGGCCCATATATTCTCGATGAGAGTAATATCACAACCCTTATTGGCTAATCCAGAAGATCGATATTTTTTTGCTAAGAGAACTAGCGTGTGACAATTCGTGCTGTGTGAATTGGGGACCTGTCTTGCATAAAAATGATTCGCTCAGGAAATGGCGGAGCACAGAAGCATAACCCCTTCGAAAATTTCTATATACTGGTCTGCAGTAAACCTCCCTTCTAGTTTGGTGAGCTCTCCTATACCATACAGGTGAATCCATCTCCACATGTTACAGGTGACATGACTCCTACGGGCTTCCTCATAGATGTGCTCTTGAGTATATCGAGTACAGTATTATTCCTCCTCCAACAATGAAGACGGCCATGGAATGTGGAGGAGGTCTTTTCGTCAGTAAATATCAGTCGGCTCCAAAGGTCAAATCCTTTGTCAACATGTTGCTGAGCAAATTGAAGTCTTTTTTTCTTGATGCTGCTGATATAATTCCTCCTTGATAGCCGGGGTCCGATGGTGTAACCCAGCTTCATGTAACCGCCGCGTTACTGTCATTGCCAAAACATTAAGCTGCAATTGTTCCCTTATGACAACAACATTGGTAAAGGGATAGGCTTCGGCAACATTGTAGATCCTCCAAACATCCGCAGCAGTTGTCAGTCGAGGTTTCCCTGTTCTGCGGTGATCTCGTAGATTCCCTTCCTCGTGCCACTTCTTCAACCATATATAAACAGTGTTCCTAGAAATTCCAAGCTCTCTTGCAATTTGAGTTTGAGACAGCCCGCTCTCCTTCATGCCGATGATTCTTCTCCTTTCCCCAATTTTCTGATGGTAATCCGTTCTACAGAGTAGTTGCTTCGATGAGATTCAGGAATAGTGTGAGCTTATTCTTAGTCACCATACCTGTTAACACCTCTCTCATGACGTTATGTGATGTCACGTGATATGTTAAAAGTCAGGTGGAATTGTTGGAATGCGGAAACAGTTTGGAAAATGGTCATTAAGCTGCTATACTAGCGGTTCCCAAACTTTTTTGTGATTACCCCTTTTGGTTAATCACCAAATGGAAATTACCCCTCTGCAAAAAGCAGAGGAAACTTTATTTTACTGAGCATGAAAATAATTAAAATTTTATGAACATAATACTCATATATTTCTATATATACACAGTGCCTTATGTATAAGTTAAACACACGATGTTGGTCAAAGAATGGCTACAACAACAGTCACCACCAACTACTGGTCTGGTGCGAGGGATGGAACTGTTTCTGCTGAACTAACGCCTGGATTCTGGGTTCAGTTTCACTTAAAGCGCAGAGTAGTATAGCCGCAAAAGGGGAGAGTGCAAGAATGTTGCAGGTTATTATGTAATGTTGCAAAGGGGGAGGGGGTTGTCGCAAAGTGGGGGAGGGGGATTGTTGCAAAGGGGAGGGGTTGTTGCAAAGGGGGGTGGGGGGGAATTTGGAGGCGGCGTTATCCCCCAAGAGAGAGAGGAGGAGAGAAAGGAGGAGAGGTGTTCACCTGGCAGGAGCCAAGTGCACATTAAGACTTCAGCCGAGTTGGCGTTGTTTTATAGGCTCCTAATCAGCCAGTTGGCGTAAATGGCTTGAGTTGCCAGATACCGCGATACCATTGTATACATTATTATAGACTCCTAATCAGCCAGTTGGCTGTAAATGGTTGTCAGATACCTCTTTTTAGCAGTACCATTGTATACATTATTATTATTATAGGCTCCTAATCAGCCAGTTGGCTGTAAATGAGTTGCCAGATACCTCTTTTAGCAGTATTATTGTATACATTATTATATACGCCTAATCAGCCAGTTGGCTGTAAATGAGTTGCCAAATACCTCTTTTAGCAGTATTATTGTATACATTATTATTATATACGCCTAATCAGCCAGTTGGCTGTAAATGGCTTGAGTTGCCTGGATTGAGTTGCCAGATAGCGGCATGTATTCATTTAATCGAAGACTGAGTTGCCAGATACCATTGTATACACTATTATAGACTCCTAATCAGCCAGTTGGCTTAGAAGGCTTAAATATTGCCAGATACCGCAATACCGTTGTATGCATTATTATATTTGAATACCGGTAGTAGAAGGCATAACAATAAACAACATTGCATCATTCTTTTTATTATAAATATTAGAAAATAAATATACATTTGAGGAATATGCGTATAACAGAAATATTACACACACAATTATGGATATATATATAAAATAAAATATACATTTCAAATAAATATACACTTCAATAGAAATATGTACATAACAGTACAGGAGAAATTACACACACACACAATTATGGAGATATATTTATAAAATAAATATACTTTTCAAATAAATATACATTTCAATAGAAATATGCGTATAATCAGTACAGGAGAAATGTCAAGCAAAATATAAATACAATTCACTTTTTTTCAAAATACTAAACTCGGTCTTAATCGAGTTTACAATTACATCATTATTGCTCTGCATTACGCAGTATATGCGGCTTAATAATATTTCACCGCTTAAAGTATAGGGAAACCTGTATTCGATATGAAGGGCTTTCATATCGTTCAGTACTATTTTTGTTCCCAATTTACAACCGGTTGGTAAGTCATCTTTAAATACGTCTAGAATACAATCAAAAGCACGCACAAAGAGTTCATCGTTAGCTACATTATTAACACAAGTTTATAAGAACGCTTTCCAATCGAGGTTTATTTCTACCGACTCGAGCTTTTCAATCGTGAACTCACTCAACATAGCGGCAATGAAATAATCTTCTAAATCGTTACGACAACTGCGCGTTTATAAAGAAATAGTTCTTCAGGGTGAACGGTGTAGGTGAGCTCAGCCTTGTACCGATCAATTGCTTTGTACCAAAGTTCATGGTATTTCAAAGAGTCTAAACTTTTAAATAAACATCCAGCACTAGACCATTCTCACCAGTCCCTACACTCGGTAAACCCATCGAGCAGAGCGGTGTATGCGTATTCAAGTACTGTATCAAAATAAAGCATGTCCGTAACACGCGCGTCTAATATAGGTTTCAGTTTCGAATCCGACGATTTCAAACATTCTGTCGAGATGAAACGGTTTCGCGTAGGAATAAGAGCGTTATTATCAGAACATTCTTCCACATCAGCCTTATATCAATGCACGGCCGATCGTTATTTATACACAACGTACATACAACGGCGTATGAGGGTGCGTCACTAATCTGCTCTCTTCTTGTACCTACGTTAGCAGGTATTTTATAACGATCTTCACTCCACTTCTCAACTATCACAAGATTCTATTCATCTCCTCGATACTTAAATAAACCCGTTTGTTTGTCGGTCTACATTCCGTTTCCAGTACATAGCTAATGGTACCGGAATACACCTGAACACGCGCAACGATTTCGTCACGGACACATCGTACGAGGCGTTGAGAATGCTGCTCAAAGGAAGTTCCTCGTATTCGAGGAGCGCACGTCCACTCGGCTCAAGCTCTGAGATAACTATGAGCCGTGTGAGGCACGCAGGTAGGCGGAATGGTTCGACGGGCGGCTGACTCGATGATACGTGAATGGGCTTGTTCCGCGAGTCGAATTGTTGTACCGGTACAAGAATATCACTACTACCAGCCTACGCATCAGACATTTTGGATAAGAACTAGGAACGTTTTACTAAACATCTCCACACTCCGGCGCACTATTTGAGAGAACATATGTTCATATTTTTCCTTTCTGCCCATCAAACGATACTCGTCTCTAAACTCTGTTAAAAATTCACGCAGGGCACTAGCCACAACCTCACTACGAACCTCATCATGATATACGTTAATATAGTGATAAAAATACTTAAGATTGTCCATGATCACGAGATTCACATTTCCGTCGTGGGTATGAGTAATCGACATGGTGTAGCATGACGTAATACCGCTTGTCACACCAGCCATCAGCAAGACTCATTGTCCATACCTGCTGCTTCTCTTCTGCACGCGTTGTTTTCTTTTACTTCACGGTGTATGTGAGACTTTAATAGTTTAGCTCTGCAGTATACTCAGCACATCGTCTGTGCAACGAAAGCCTTCACGGTCTCACCAGAACATCCGTAGAGTATTTGTACATCTTGGAACTTCGCACAATCCAATGTGTTTTTAAAAGAGGCATAGGAGGGATGAATAGGAAGTTTTTCGGTATCCACCACATCCTGGCACTTTACTGAATACCATTCGTAAACGTTGTACAAGCAATATTAAAGGTACCATTTGAATACACGTCTGATCTGAATACACGTCTGATCTCTCGGGCTTACTGCGGTCGACTGACCACGCAGGGACTCCCAGATAGTAGCATGACTCACGGTCTTACAGTGGGCGGAGCTTAGAACTTTCACCTACACACACACACACACACACACACACACACACACACACACACACACACAAAGGAGAAAGTGAAACGCTATTTGAAACATGATTTTTTAATAAACGAGATATTCAAGTTATATATATTTACAATTACGATTTAATAAACGAGATATTCAAGTTATATATATATATTTACAAATAGATACGATTATATACAAGACGTGTGAGTTAGAAGCATCATTGGTATCCAAAGGGTACGGTATCATAGGTACCAGGTAACTGGTAACGTTTCCTATAGGTGTTACGGCACACCATCGTACCCCTAAGTTCCTTCACGCCCCCCAGCTTCTTCTGCGCCGAAAATTGTGGGTGCCTACAATTAGTTGGGGGGTTGTTCATCCAAACATACTAGATCCTTCAACGACTCAAAGTTAACAACCTCCGATTCGCATGGTTGAGCGTAATACCCTTTTGCCTTCACGATATATTTCATTTCCTCCCCCACCCTGACCCTACCCCATAAGTCTTAGGTCCTGTTGAGGCAAAAGAGTCGGCGTATGCGTTGTCCCCATACTCATCCTTGATCTCATCAGTGAGCTCGCCGAGGAACTCCCCAATAGTGGCATGTATTCACTCTCCCTCTCTGTGAATATCACGCTATCTGTATCGGCATACAATACTCTCCGCCCAAGAGAGTGCAATAGACCCCAAAGTTTTATACGGGCGTAGGCTGTTGTGAAGCTGGCCACAGGTATGTTGTAACCCTTGAGGTATCTGTGGCAAATTCAGTGTTGTTGTACTTTATTACGTAAGTATTACCTACATTTACGATCTCCATGACCTCTTTATCGGGGGCATTGGCATAATCCCAGACATCGCTATAACTTTGTGCCAAATGACTGCTCCTCTGCCGGTATTCTGCGCAAATTTTCCCCATAGACTGTTTAGACACAACTTTGCACTAAAGCGCTTGCCAGAATTCTTTACAATTTGGACACGATCAAGTTTATACCTTCGCGGTCGCGGTAACGTTGAATATAGGTAGACTTTTCATCTCGGTATCAACTCTTCGCGGATACCCTGATGCCTCAACCTTATCCTTCAAAAAGGTGTTTATATATGGTGTGAAAAGGTTGGGTAGCTTCTGAAACCTCCACACCTCATGTATCTTCAGTATTCTATAACCATGGCGCACGGCTAGGGCCAACTCAGGACTGTATATACGCCTCTGATCTTACGCTGGTGGGTTATGGTTACAATCGCCGTTATCCTCTTCCGCGCAATTCACGCACAGGGGAAACATGAGCTTGTCGTCGATAACGACAGGTAGATCGCATCCATAAATTGCGTGGGGGGATACGTCTACGAAGAGATCCCAAAGTAACGATCATTCAAATTTTTTGAAAATTCATTGATGGATGGTAGGCTAGGTCCCACCAGTTTCTCAGGAGCGCCCACGGGGTACGGATGGCTCTTCATCACGTATGGGTATAAAGAATAGAAACTAGTAATGGAGCTTCACGCCCTCCGTAGGTAGGAAGTATAGTCTGAAAGGATTTGTACGTCCTCCAAACAAGCTATCACCACATTTGAGAGGATCCAGCACCATTGAACGCTTGATCGCTTTATTTCCTCACGGTACACCTCGTCTGTCTCCATCCGTGCATCATATTCATGCTCCCACAAACTTTGAGGAACTGTGATCCTATAAGTTGATCGCGGGTGCGGGTCGATGCAAGACAGTCGGCAGGAGACCTACCGTGGTTATCTCCGGTGACTCCGCACTCAGGACGGGGGCATCCATGCCACCAGCAACCGTTAAAGGAGTACACAGTCTTCACACCAGTGACACGGTTTTCACTTAACCCATCAACCCAAAAAACACGTCCATTAATCTTAATGGTTACTTCACCCGTGTTGCGGGCGTGCTTTATGTATACACCTCTCTGTTGCTGTAGGTGTATGAGCCAGTAAATAGCCTTGTGCCCGTAACTGCGGGGATTGTTTCGGTGAATAATGGCTAAGGTGTCTTTCGGCATGAAGTTATTCTTGAACACCGTAAAACATAATGATGCGATGGTGGTTGCGACTTGCAGTGGATCGCATTTGAAACGGGCTATGTACATCCTTCTAAAGGCCTGGAAACATACTCTAAGCACGCGCACATCATTCACGCAATAACGCTCACATTCATCAGCTATATTATAAGGGTTACTTTCATTAAAACTGTCGTAGTATCGATCAAAGTCTTCACGTTCATCCATACAGTCAAAATAATGTTTGGGGGTGGTGGGCCTACGGTTTAAAGTCTCGCTGGTGAGGAAAGTGTATGGGAAGTATCCTTTGGAAACTTCAGCTGCTACTCCCCATCACCTTGGGTAGCTTTGCTAATTTACAAGGTGTGAATAATAAAGTATCTTTAAATTGTACATTGCCTCTTATCTGCATCTGTATTAATTTGTTGCCTCTTTTCAATGGATCACCTGTAAATATCTCAGAGGATTCGTGTTCAAGCAACTCCTTATAAAGGCAACTGCGTGTCAAACTTTGCCCCGTTATGGGCGAGAATATACACAGTCATTTTTTTGAACTTGTCGGCTAACTTGACAATATAGGACACAATAGTTTCACAGGACTATCGCTGACATTCGTTTTAAAAACGTTTGTCCGTTTACCACATTTGGGGCACTCGTCACATTCGATATCCATACACTCATCACAGATAGTCTGGCTCACAAGTAAATGTGGAATTACCTCTTTGGTTTCAGCGTTCGTATATGTTTCTATATCGTAGTATACAGTTATACAAGGGTTATTTTTTAGCTTAGCATCTTTCATATAACATACATGCTTACTCCATCCGCCTTATATTCCTCCTGGCATGTAGGACAGTGAATTACGTCACACTTGTGCTTAAATTTTCCCAATTATCCATTGTGTGAAACATACCACATTCACAGATTCTCATTTTCCTGCACGTGCCAATTGATTTATGGAAATCAAACAGCTATTATTGAAAAATGTGCGTCTACACACACCACAGTCTCTCTTCTCAGCTTCAACTACACGGCTTTCACATTTGGTGCTTTTACACTGCTCACATACCATGTGACATTCTTTACAATGTCTCACTATATCATCCGCAAACTCGAGGCACCCCTTACACAAATCATGATGTCTCCCATATTTTCGACTTTTGTCATAACTCGCGTAAAGCCACCTTATATTACGGATGGGGAGATACGTTGTCCCTGACAATCCTAAAATAAGTAGGGGCCTTGTACGATCTCTCACACAGCTTTTAAAAACATACACAGTCCTACGACGATCATCCAACCCAAACCACAACTATGGCGGACATTCATTTCCTGTTCTACCCTTTCTCAGCTCTTCAGGACCCATATTACAGTCAAATTCAAGTTCACAGTCTACAGCTAGTTTACGGGCACGCTCCACGACTGTAGGCAACCAAATTTTTTTGAGTTCGTGTATTTTGTACAGTAAACATACGTGCTAAGAGTACTGCTATAAAGCCGCAACCACGATCGACGTTTATATGCTCTATAATAGCTTGAGAATTGAAGTTAAGAGTATATGGTATGGCACTATGACCCGCAACACGGTATACATGGTCAATATTTACCGTGAAGTTGTCCATATTGAAGGCTATACTACTTGGGCGGCTTGCATTATACGCCCTAATATATATTCTACATCTTCAGCCGCCAAACGTCTAAATGGCACTATCACCCAAAATCGTCTACATCACCGTCATCTGACCCGAATCCAAAGGACAGACTCGTCCTGACTTCACGCTCGTCACGATTCTGAAGAGCAAACTCTATAATATGCTCTACAACCCGCGTATCCCGCGCTCAATTCCACTGCTATACATGACTCTAGGGTCGACCTGACTCTATACCGATTTCTAGTCAAGGCTGGGGTGGGGGCGGCGGATCGCACCAATTCAGTGTTATACCATCCTCAACAGAACGGGGACGGAATTAGTGGATATATTAGGTGCTGCTGATGGGGCCCTGTTGCGTAGGAGGTTGATGGTGGGGCTCTATTATTGTAGACTTAACAGAACGGGGGGCGGGGATGAATAAGGGGTATATTAGGTGCTGCTGGGGTTGTTGTTGCGTAAGAGGTTGAGGGTTGGGGATCTATTACCGCTGCAACAGACGCGTATTTCGGTCGCTTTATACCTGACGTGGATATCTCATACCTCCGCTTTGGACGTGTTACCGGTATCGCTGGTGAGGGTTCAGGGGAGGAGATCACAACTACACTGTCGTCGAGGTCATCCGTAATGATGGGCTGCTCTACCTCATCGTCATTCACGTTCTGTGGAGAAGAAATATAAGGATCAGCACTCAAAATTTGTAATATTTTGTAAATGACTACTTAGGAGTGTGACGTGTTAGAAATGGACTCTGTAGAAAAATTCAGATTCACGAGCCCTCCCATGTATTATATCTGGACCTACAGGATGTGGTAAACTGTGTTTATGCTTAAAATCATTAAAGAAAAGGGGGAGATGTTCTCGAAATTTGTGCATAAGTTATATGGTGCTATTCGACGTATCAATCAGTGTTCAACGAGTACCAAGATGATATTTTGTTCCACAAGGCGTATATACGTTAATTCGTAAAGGAAATGAACATACAATCATTGTAATTGACGATCTCATGTTGGAGATGGATAAAACGTTTGCCGAGACATTTACAGTATTCTCCCCCACCATCTTAACATAAGCGTGTTCTTCATCAATCAGAATCTATTTTTCAAAAATAGATACATGCGCGATGTGTCGTTAAATACGCAATATCTGTCTTATTCGCGCAACGTAGAGATGTATCACAAATTGGGGTATTAGCCAATCAATGTTCCCGAATCAGCGTAAGAGTTTTTGGAAGTTTATAAAGAAGCTACAACACGCGTTACGGATATTTGCTTTGCGACCTTCATCCGCGAAACACGTTAGAGTGCTTCTGCGAACGAATTATTTCCAACGAGCCTGAAACGGTGTATATTCCAGAATGACAAAGAGACTAAAGAAATACCGTGAATTAATAAAAATCTATCATCGACTGCCCCGGGCAATTGCAGCAGATGTTTATTAAAATATCGACGCCGACTTTTTAAATGCATCTGTGAAATCTGTCTAACGTTATAAATTGCAATGTATCAATGAAACCCATCAGAAGGCTCGCCTACGCCGCTACAAGAACATAATACGTGCACTACTCGTCGTAAAAGTCAAACTGTAGCGAGAAAAACGAATTATTGTGCAAGAGGAGGGTCCATTTCTCCCCATCTTATTTTTCAGTTTTGGGCCCTTTACTGACTAGATTAATATAATTAAAAAGTGTAGTTGATTCCCCACGAGGTGTACGCTTCACTGCAAAGGAATCCGACACGATCTAGATCCCCGTAAAAGCAGACTTCAAAGAATGGAAAGCGAATTGCTAGCCCTATTAAACAGTGAAAAACACCTGATGAGAAAAGAATCTTATACCAAGAAGCTCTGCAGAAATTTCTTCACGATACGAAAATTATAAGAGCCCTACAGAGATTCCTGTGGTTATTAGGCACAGCACGGGGACGATGGGACATGGCGACATAGGATATGAGCCCGACGATACAGCTGACCACCAAAAAGATTAGCCACACAACATATCGAACATGTATTAAAAAGTACCCTCCCCATACATTGAAGGATAAGGCTTAAGTCTTTATAATCTATTGAATGAGGATCCCGCCATACAATGGACCGATACAGGGGAGATCCTGTGGAAGGATCAAAGGTACAGGATCGAATATCGTAGACATTGTCCATGATCTGGTGAGAAAGTGGATAGGCCATCACCATCAGGATGGAAGCATATTAAAGCAAGACTACAACAAATAATGTCCCTAAAACGTTGATAGGAATCTGAACAGGTTAAAAGACTGGAACATGCAACGCCTGTGACACAATTGAAGGCGCCGTCACCCCGGCGGTACACCTTTGAAGAGGAGCAAGAAGAGGTTAAACACCCTACCCACGTGCCTCTAAAATACGCAAATGGCTAACGTATTATTATAGAGGCACGTGGGTAGGGTTGGTTTAACCTCTTCTTGCTCTCTCAAAGGTGTTACCGCCGGGGGTTGACGGCGCCTTCAATTGTGTCACAGGCGTTGCATGTTCCAAGTCTTTTAACCTGTTCAGATTTCCTATCAACGTTTTTTAGGGACATTTATTTGTTGTAGTCTTGCTTTAATATGCTTCCATCCTGATGGTGATGGCCTATCCCACTTTCTCACCAGATCATGGACAATGTCTACGATATTCGATCCCTGTACCTTTGATCCTTCCACAATGATCTCCCCTGTATCGTCCCATTGTATGGCGGGATCCTCATTCAATAGATTATAAAGACTTAAGCCTTTACTCCTCAATGTAATGGGAGGGTATTTTTTAATACATGTTTCGATATGTTGTGTGGCTAATCTTTTTGGTTGGTCAGCTTTGTCGTCGGTACAGATCCTATGTCGCCATCGTCCCCCGTGCTGTGCCTAATAACCACAGGAATCTCTGTAGGGCTCTTATAATTTTCGTACTCGTGAAGAATTCTGCAGAGCTTCTTGGTATAAGATTCTTTTCTCATCAGGTGTTTTTTCACTGTTTATAGGGCTAACAATTCGCTTTCCATTCTTTTAAGTCTGCTTTTACAGGGGAATCTAGATCCGTGTCTCTTTGCAGTGAGGCGTACACCTCGTGGGAATCACTACCACTTTCTTCATTATTTAATCTAGTCAGTAAAGACCCAAACTGAAAATAAGATGGGAGAAATGACCCTCCTGTTTTGTACAATAATTCGTTTTTTCTTCGCTACAGTTTGACTTTTACGAGCGAGTGCACGTATTATGTTCTTGTAGCGGCGTAGGCGAGCCTTCTGATGGTTTTCATTGATACATTGCAATTTATAACGTTAAGACAGATTTCACAGATGCATTTTAAAAGTCGGCATCGATATTTTTATAAACATCTGCTGCATTGCCCGAGGCAGTCGATTATAGATTTTATTAATTCACGGTATTTCTTTAGTCTCTTTGTCATTCTGGAATATACACGTTTCAGGCTCGTTTGGAAATATATTCGTTCGCAGAAGCCCTCTAAACGTGTTTCGCGGATGAAGGTCGCAAAGCAATATCCGTACGCGTGCTTGTAGCTTCTTTATAAACTTCCAAAACTCCTTACGCTGATTCGGGAACATTTGATTGGCTAATACCCCAATTTGTGATACATCTCTACGTTGCGCGAATAAGACTAGATATTGCGTATTTAACGACACTCGCGCATGTATCTATTTTTGAAAAATAGATTCTGATTGATGAAGAACAGCTTATGTTAAGATGGTGGGAGAATACTGTAAATGTCTCGCAACGTTTTATCCATCTCCAACATGAGATCGTCAATTACAATGATTGTATGTTCATTTCCCTTTACCGAATTAACGTCATATACGCCTTTGTGGAACAAAATATCATCTTGGTACTCGTTGAACACTGATTGATACGTCGAATAGCACCATATAACTTTATGCACAAATTTCGAGAACATCTCCCCCTTTCTTTAATGATTTTAAGCATAAACACAGTTTACCACATCCTGTAGGTCCAGATATAATACATGTGGATGGGCTCGTGAATCTGAATTTTTCTACAGAGTCCATTTCTAACACGTCACACTCCTAAGTGAGTCATTTACAAAATATTACAAATTTTGAGTGCTGATCCTTATATTTCTTCTCCCACAGAACCGTGAATGACGATGAGGTAGAGCAGCCCATCATTACGGATGACCTCGACGACAGTGTAGTTGTGATCTCCTCCCTGAACCCTCACCAGCGATACCGGTAACACGTCCAAAGCGGAGGTATGAGATACCCACGTCAGGTATAAAGCGACCGAAATACGCGTCTGTTGCAGCGGTAATAGATCCCCAACCCTCAACCTCTTACGCAACAACACCCCAGCAGCACCTAATATATCCCCTTATTCATCCGCCGCCCCCCGTTCTGTTAAGTCTACAATAATAGAGCCCCAACCATCAACCTCCTACGCAACAGGGCCCCCATCAGCAGCACGCTAATATATCCACTAATTCATCCGCCCCCGTTCTGTTGAGGATGGTATAACGCTGGAATTGGTGCGATCCGCAGCCCCACCCCAGCCTTGACTAGAAATCGGTATAGAGTCAGGGTCGACCCTAGAGTCATGTATAGCAATGGTATTGAGCGCGGACTACGCCGGGTTGTAGAGCGTATTATAGAGTTTGCTCTTCAGAATCGTGACGAGCGTGAAGTCAGGACGAGTCTGTCCTTTGGATTCGGGTCAGATGACGGTGATGTAGACGATTATTGGGTGATAGTGCCATTTAGACGTTTGGCGGCTGAAGATGTAGAATATATATTAGGGCGTATAATGCAAGCCGCCCAAAGTAGTATAGCCTTCAATATGGACAACTTCACGGTAAATATTGACCATGTATACCGTGTTGCGGGTCATAGTGCCATACCGTATACTCTTAACTTCAATTCTCAAGCTATTTATAGACGGCATATAAACGTCGATCGTGGTTGCGGCTTTATAGCAGTACTCTTAGCACGTATGTTTACTGTACAAAATACACGAACTCAAAAAATTTGGTTGCCTACAGTCGTGGAGCATGCCCGTAAACTAGCTGAAGACTGTGAACTTGAATTTGACTGTAATATGGGTCCTGAAGAGCTGAGAAGGGTAGAACAGGAAATGAATGTCCGCATAGTTGTGTTTGGGTTGGATGATCGTCGTAGGACTGTGTATGTTTTTAAAAGCTGTGTGAGAGATCGTACAAGGCCCCTACTTATTTTAGGATTGTCAGGGACAACGTATCTCCCCATCCGTAATATAAGGTGGCTTTACGCGAGTTATGACAAAAGTCGAAAATATGGGAGACATCATGATTTGTGTAAGGGGTGCCTCGAGTTTGCGGATGATATAGTGAGACATTGTAAAGAATGTCACATGGTATGTGAGCAGTGTAAAAGCACCAAATGTGAAAGCCGTGTAGTTGAAGCTGAGAAGAGAGACTGTGTGTGTAGACGCACATTTTTCAATAATAGCTGTTTTGATTTCCATAAATCAATTGGCACGTGCAGGAAAATGAGAATCTGTGAATGTGGTATGTTTCACACAATGGATAATTGGGGAAAATTTAAGCACAAGTGGACGTAATTCACTGTCCTACATGCCAGGAGGAATATAAGGCGGATGGAGTAAAGCATGTATGTTATATGAAAGATGCTAAGCCTAAAAATAACCCTGTATAACTGTATACTACGATATAGAAACATATACGAACGCTGAAACCAAAGAGGTAATTCCACATTTACTTGTGAGCCAGACTATCTGTGATGAGTGTATGGATATCGAATGTGACGAGTGCCCCAAATGTGGTAAACGGACAAACGTTTTTAAAACGAATGTCAGCGATAGTCCTGTGAAACTATTTGTGTCCTATATTGTCAAGTTAGCCGACAAGTTCAAAAAAATGACTGTGTATATTCTCGCCCATAACGGGGCAAAGTTTGACACGCAGTTCCTTTATAAGGAGTTGCTTGAACACGAATCCTCTGAGATATTTACAGGTGATCCATTGAAAAGAGGCAACAAATTAATACAGATGCAGATAAGAGGCAATGTACAATTTAAAGATACTTTATTATTCACACCTTGTAAATTAGCAAAGCTACCCAAGGTGATGGGAGTAGCAGCTGAAGTTTCCAAAGGATACTTCCCATACACTTTCCTCACCAGCGAGACTTTAAACTACGTAGGCCCACCCCCCAAACATTATTTTGACTGCATGGATGAACGTGAAGACTTTGATCGATACTACGACAGTTTTAATGAAAGTAACCCTTATAATATAGCTGATGAATGTGAGCGTTATTGCGTGAATGATGTGCGCGTGCTTAGAGTATGTTTCCAGGCCTTTAGAAGGATGTACATAGCCCGTTTCAAATGCGATCCACTGCAAGTCGCAACCACCATCGCATCATTATGTTTTACGGTGTTCAAGAATAACTTCATGCCGAAAGACACCTTAGCCATTATTCACCGAAACAATCCCCGCAGTTACGGGCACAAGGCTATTTACTGGCTCATACACCTACAGCAACAGACAGGTGTATACATAAAGCACGCCCGCAACACGGGTGAAGTACCCATTAAGATTAATGGACGTGTTTTTTGGGTTGATGGGTTAAGTGAAAACCGTGTCACTGGTGTGAAGACTGTGTACTCCTTTAACGGTTGCTGGTGGCATGGATGCCCCCGTCCTGAGTGCGGAGTCACCGGAGATATCAACGGTAGGTCTCCTGCCGACTGTCTTGCATCGACCCGCCCGCGATCAACTTATAGGATCACAGTTCACTCACAAAGTCTTGTGGGAGCATGAATATGATGCACGGATGGAGACAGACGAGGTGTACCGTGAGGAAATAAAAGCGATCAAGCGTTCAATGGTGCTGGATCCTCTCAAATGTGGTGATAGCTTGTTTGGAGGACGTACAAATCCTTTCAGACTATACTTCCCACCTACGGAGGGCGTGAAGCTCCATTACTACGATTTCTGTTCTTTATACCCATACGTGATGAAGAGCAATCCGTACCCCGTGGGCGCTCCTGAGAAACTGGTGGGACCTAGCCTACCATCCATCAATGAATTTTCAAAAAATTTGAATGATCGTTACTTTGGGATCTCTTTCGTAGACGTACTCCCCCACGCAATTTATGGATGCCGATCTTACCTGTCGTTATCGACGACAAGCTCATGTTTCCCCTGTGCGTGAAGTGCGCGGAAGAGGATAACGGCGAATGTAACCATATACCCCACCAGCGTAAGATCAGAGGCGTATATACAAGTCCTGAGTTGGCCCTAGCCGTGCGCCATGGTTATAGAATACTGAAGATACATGAGGTGTGGAGGTTTCAGAAGCTACCCAACCTTTTCACACCATATATAAACACCTTTTTGAAGGATAAGGTTGAGGCATCAGGGTATCCGCGAGGAGTTGATACCGAAGATGAAAAGTCTGCCTATATTCAACGTTACCGCGACCGCGAAGGTATACAACTTGATCGTGTCCAAATTGTAAAGAATCCTGGCAAGCGCTTTAGTGCAAAGTTGTGTCTAAACAGTCTATGGGGAAAATTTGCGCAGAATACCGGCAGAGGGAGCATTCATTTGGCACAAAGTTATAGCGATGTCTGGGATTATGCCAATGCCCCCGATAAAGAGGTCATGGAGATCGTAAATGTAGGTAATACTTACGTAATAAAGTACAACAACACTGAATTTGCCACAGATACCTCAAGGGTTACAAACATACCTGTGGCCAGCTTCACAACAGCCTACGCCCGTATAAAACTTTGGGGTCTATTGCATTCTCTTGGGCGGAGAGTATTGTATGCCGATACAGATAGCGTGATATTCACAGAGAGGGAGGGTGAATACATGCCCACTATTGGGGAGTTCCTCGGCGAGCTCACTGATGAGATCAAGGATGAGTATGGGGACAACGCATACGCCGACTCTTTTGCCTCAACAGGACCTAAGACTTATGGGGTACGGGTCAGGGTGGGGGAGGAAATGAAATATATCGTGAAGGCAAAGGGTATTACGCTCAACCATGCGAATCGGGAGGTTGTTAACTTTGAGTCGTTGAAGGATCTAGTATGTTTGGATGAACAACCTCCCAACTAATTGTAGGCACCCACAATTTTCGGGCGCAGAAGCTGGGGGGCGTGAAGGAACTTAGGGGTACGATGGTGTGCCGTAACACCTATAGGAAACGTTACCAGTTACCTGGTACCTATGATACCGTACCCTTTGGATACCAATGATGCTTCTAACTCACACGTCTTGTATATAATCGTATCTATTTGTAAATATATATATATATAACTTGAATATCTCGTTTATTAAATCGTATTGTAAATATATATAACTTGAATATCTCGTTTATTAAATAAATCATGTTTCAAATAGCGTTTCACTTTCTCCTTTGTGTGTGTGTGTGTGTTTGTGTGTGTGTGTGTGTGTGTGTGTGTGTAGGTGAAAGTTCTAAGCTCCGCCCACTGTAAGACCGTGAGTCATGCTACTATCTGGGAGTCCCTGCGTGGTCAGTCGACCGCAGTAAGCCCGAGAGATCAGACGTGTATTCAGATCAGACGTGTATTCAAATGGCTACCTTTAATATTGCTTGTACAACGTTTACGAAATGGTATTCAGTAAAGTGCCAGGATGTGGTGGATACCGAAAAACTTCCTATTCATCCCTCCTATGCCTCTTTTAAAAACACATTGGATTGTGCGAAGTTCCAAGATGTACAAATACTCTACGGATGTTCTGGTGAGACCGTTGAAGGCTTTCGTTGCACAGACGATGTGCTGAAGTATACTGCAGAGCTAAACTTTATAAAGTCTCACATACACCGTGAAGTAAAAGAAACAACGCGTGCAGAAGAGAAGCAGCAGGTATGGACAATGAGTCTTGCTGATGGGTGGTGTGACAAGCGGTATTACGTCATGCTACACCATGTCGATTACTCATACCCTACGACTGGAAATGTGAATCTCGTGATCATGGACAATCTTAAGTATTTTTATCACTATATTAACGTATATCATGATGAGGTTCGTAGTGAGGTTGTGGCTAGTGCCCTGCGTGAATTTTTAACAGAGTTTAGAGACGAGTATCGTTTGATGGGCAGAAAGGAAAAATATGAACATATGTTCCTCTCAAATAGTGCGCCGGAGTGTGGAGATGTTTAGTAAAACGTTCCTAGTTCTTATCCAAAATGTCTGATGCGTAGGCTGGTAGTGATATTCTTGTACCGGTACAACAATTCGACTCGCGGAACAAGCCCATTCACGTATCATCGAGTCAGCCGCCCGTCGAACCATTCCTGCCTACCTGCGTGCCTCACACGGCTCATAGTTATCTCAGAGCTTGAGCCGAGTGGACGTGCGCTCCTCGAATACGATGGAATTTCCTTTGAGCAGCATTCTCAACGCCTCGTACGATGTGTCCGTGACGAAATCGTTGCGCGTGTTCAGGTGTAATTCCGGTACCATTAGCTATGTACTGGAAACGGAATGTAGACCGACAAACAAACGGGTTTATTTAAGTATCGAGGAGATGAATAGAATCTTTGTGATAGTTGAGAAGTGGAGTGAAGATCGTTATAAAATACCTTGCTAACGTAGGTACAAGAAGAGAGCAGATTAGTGACGCACCCTCATACGCCGTTGTATGTACGTTGTGTATAAATAACGATCGGCCGTGCATTGATATAAGGCTGATGTGGAAGAATGCTTCTGATAATAACGCTCTTATTCCTACGCGAAACCGTTTCATCCTCGACAGAATGTTTGAAATCGTCGGATTCCGTAAACTGAAACCTATATTAGACGCGCGTGTTACGGACATGCTTTATTTTGATACAGTACTTGAATACGCATACACCGCTCTGCTCGATGGGTTTACCGAGTGTAGGACTGGTGAGAATGGTCTAGTGCTGGATGTTTATTTAAAAAGTTTAGACTCTTTGAAATACCATGAACTTTGGTACAAAGCAATTGATCGGTACAAGGCTGAGCTCACCTACACCGTTCACCCTGAAGAACTATTTCTTTATATAACGCGCAGTTGTCGTAACGATTTAGAAGATTATTTCAATTGCCGCTATGTTGAGTGAGTTCACGATTGAAAAGCTCGAGTCGGTAGAAATAAACCCTCGATTGGAAAAGCGTTCTTATAAACTTGTGTTTAATAATGTAGCTAACGATGAACTCTTTGTGCGTGCTTTTGATTGTATTCTAGACGTATTTAAAGATGACTTACCAACCGGTTGTAAAGTGGGAACAAAAATAGTACTGAACGATATGAAAGCCCTTCATATCGAATACAGGTTTCCCTATACTTTAAGCGGTGAAATATTATTAAGCCGCATATACTGCGTAAAGCAGAGCAATAATGATGTAATTGTAAACTCGATTAAGACCGAGTTTAGTATTTTGAAAAAAAATGTGAATTGTATTTATATTTTGCTTGACATTTCTCCTGTACTGATTATACGCATATTTCTATTGAAATGTATATTTATTTGAAAAGTATATTTATTTTATAAATATATCCATAATTGTGTGTGTGTGTGTATATTTCTCCTGTACTGTTATGTACATATTTCTATTGAAGTGTATATTTATTTGAAATGTATATTTTATTTTATATATATATCCATAATTGTGTGTATATATTTCTGTTATACGCATATTCCTCAAATGTATATTTATTTTCTATATATTTATAATAAAAAGAATGATGCAATGTTGTTTATTGTTATGCCTTCTACTACCGGTATTCAAATATAATAATGCATACAACGGTATTGCGGTATCTGGCAATATTTAAGCCTTCTAAGCCAACTGGCTAATTAGGAGTCTATAATAGTGTATACAATGGTATCTGGCAACTCATTCTTCGATTAAATGAATACATGCCGCTATCTGGCAACTCAAGCCAGGCAACTCAAGCCATTTACAGCCAACTGGCTGATTAGGCGTATATAATAATAATGTATACAATAATACTGCTAAAAGAGGTATTTGGCAACTCATTTACAGCCAACTGGCTGATTAGGCGTATATAATAATGTATACAATAATACTGCTAAAAGAGGTATCTGGCAACTCATTTACAGCCAACTGGCTGATTAGGAGCCTATATAATAATAATGTATACAATGGTACTGCTAAAAAGAGGTATCTGACAACCATTTACAGCCAACTGGCTGATTAGGAGTCTATAATAATGTATACAATGGTATCGCGGTATCTGGCAACTCAAGCCATTTACGCCAACTGGCTGATTAGAGCCTATAAAACAACGCCAACTCGGCTGAAGTCTTAATGTGCACTTGGCTCCTGCCAGGTGAACACCTCTCCTCCTTTCTCTCCTCCTCTCTCTCTTGGGGGATAACGCCGCCTCCAAGTTTCCCCCCCACCCCCTTTGCAACAACCTCTCCCCTTTAGAACAATCCCCCTCACCCACTTTGCGACAACCCCCTCCCCCCTTTGCAACATTACATAATAACCTGCAACATTCTTGCACTCTCCCCTTTTGCGGCTATACTACTGCGCAGCGTAAATCGCCTTCAATGTGCATCCGATTTCGCAGTTTGTTCTTTATGACCATCATTGCTGAAAAGCTTGCCTCACAACGATAACTTTTTGCAAAAGGCACCAGCACATTCTTTGCCTCTTCAACAAGCAAAGGATATTCCCCATTCACTTTTGGCCAAAATGTCTCAAGTTTTTCTCTGCAAACTCAAACTTGAGAATAAGATCTTGCCGCATTTTCAGGAATTCTGCTTTCAGTTCAGGTGAGTCACTGCTTTTCAGGGTGTAATAAGTGAATGGCCTCTATTTTAGATAGCATGGCTGCGTATTAAATATGCTTCTGTACCACATCGACTGTTATAATGTTATTAAAATTTAATATGCATCAAAACATTGTTTTGTCATTCATAACTGCCTATATATGTATTTATATCGCCGTAGGGCGGGTCGTACTCAGGTGACAACATGAATCTGAAGGAAATCCTACCATCAGGAGTGTCTAAATTATGTGTTTTTACATGGGGAATTCAAATATGAGCTTCTTTTTTGGATAGGATAACTCTAACCTACATCATTTTGTAGTTCTAAATTGCCAATTTTACCCTTTTGAACCCCTTTATAATATATTAAAAGATATAAGGTAAATCATTTATATTGACAAGGCCAAATCAACTTTACATATATTTATTAATAGGTGAACTGCATGTATATCACTGGATATAATTACAAAGATCATTCTCCTGACATCTTGAACTTTGCCAGGTTGCACAAATCCTGCTTTGACTCAGACTTGGACATCAGCTTCCTGCTGGTCTCCTAAGCCCTGATCCCTCCATCCCTCTTTTTCTGTGAGAAGTACTTAGCAGAAGCCTCAGTCACCATTTTAACAACCCTCTCAATGCTTTGTGTGTGGCAAGGCCAGTTGCGCACCTCCATGGGGGTGTTGATGAAGTTTTTCACCTCTGAGGTGCTTAGAGAGCAGGTGAGAGGTGGCTCTGACACACCTTCTGACCAGCTGATCAAGTCACCGATGCTGGAAGCATCACAATTGATGTCAGGTGTCCTTCTGCTCCTAACAGAGGAGTCCCCCAGCTGAGTGTCCGGGTCCCCCTCCCCCCTGATGGCCAGGATTCTCTCCACCCCTTCAATCCTCTCCTTCTGATCCTCAGAGCAGAGTAGTGTTTGGAGGATGACTTCACTGTGGGCATACCAAGCAGATCTTCTCACAGTTGGCATCACAATATCCAGCACCTCCTTTCTCTGGGACTTGAGGCAGTCCAGCTGAAAGAGGATGTGCCTAGGCCCTTCGATCCAGGAGTGCTTGACCTTCACGTTGAACCAACATGGGTAATACACTCCAATGATGAATTCCACAATTGAATTGAGAATCTTCAGGTTCTTTCCTTTTAAGTCGTGCTTTGACACACCAGAGCCTGAGAAGTCTGTTCGCTGTGGTGAGCCAGCGGCTGTGGTTTACTGGTCCTATCTTTAACAGAGCCAGCCCTGCAAGAAGTACTCCATCCCTGACTGCACAGACAATTTTATAGCCATAGTATTGATCAGTTGAGAGATCTTGAATGACCTTGTCAGGAAGCTTGATCAGTGGAGGGCCAACAGAGATTCGGGTGAAGTTTGGATTGATATCAAAGTCTGTAGCAGAATCAAGGAGCTTTCCTATTGGCCCGGATAATTTTTGGTCTGACAGAGTAGGGCCATCAAGGTCAACAATGAGATGGCGCAGGGGAAGTTCAACAGTGTGCAGGTTGCACACCAACCAGACCAGCTTTCTCCCCAGGTGCAGCTCCAGCTTCCGCATTACTCCAGCTTTCACACCAGTGTTGACATTTGTTGAGTCTCCTCCAATGGCCAACAAGGTCTTATCATAACCCCTCTCTTTCAGCCAGGCAAACAGGACCTTAGCAATCTTCTCCGCATGTGATTCCTCTTTAGTTGCTTTCTCTGGGGTAAAGTGGAACAGATAGTAGCTGCCAGGCTCACTAACAACACTATAGTGTTCTTCCTTGATCTTTGCTGGAAAAGATTGGTCACTGCCCTCAGCTTCCATCATCACATTGATCAGGTCAATCCGCCCATCAAAGAGGATGCAAGAGATCCCCCCCTCCTCCCTGCACTTCTTCTCGAACTGTTCCCCCAGCTCTCTCATCAACTTCTCCTGTGCTCTCTTGACCTTCCTCTTATCAATCACTTTACTTGTATTGTCTTCTGTGATGATTTAGCTCAAATCAAAGTTGTTAATTAAATTTTGCTCAATGTATCACTATAATATGCGTAGAAATAGCTTTTTCTAAAATATAACAGAATAATACTCACATGTGAACAGTAACAAAAAAAATATCAGTAGATAATCACTAAATCTATCCCCTCACTGCAAGCCGAGGTGGTAAAATAGCTTCATAAATCATGAGTCACTTCAAATATTTCACAAAACGTTTTAGAATGTTCTGAAACGTTACATTCTAGCCTCTGAGAAAGGTGGCTCAGAAAATGGCCTTATGCGCGCCAGAAAACCGTCAAAATATTTCATATACCAAACTGTATGATAATTACAATTAAGTGGAATGGCACACCTTTTATTTGAGTATTTAAATATTATTATTATTATATGAATTACATTATATGTGTTTATATGAATTAGTTAGAACAATGCTCTATGAGAGATAACGTGAGCAGCCATGATAGAAAACGTGAGAATACATATTCTGGGGTAACTACAATAGTAAAATAATCAACAATTTAATAATAATCAACTGCAAAATGATGTAGGTTAGGGTTATCAGAATTAAATATTTTCTTCAGAATTGTGTTCTATACACCAAAATATGTCATTTGAACACCCCTCTCCATTGATTTAAAAAAAATGCATAGTATGACCCGCCCTATATCGGGTGGCCCAAAAAGAACGCCTTGAGATTTGAACATCAATAACTTAAAAAATATGTTGTTTATACTTCCAAAATTTACATAACGTTTACCTCAATCTATTGATAAGCCATCATAAAAATTTCCGACCTCTACATAAAATACTTTTTTCACAGCTGAGGGAGAAATGAGGTATGGTGAAAAAACAAATATTATATTTTATTATTCACATCTTATCAACAAATATGATCAATATGTCCACAGTCATGCTTACAAACTAATCTTAACCGTTTCTTCCACGACATGATACATTTTCTAATTTCTGCTAATGTTATTTTTTCCCAGTATTCGAGTATTTTTTTCTTTAATTGCATTTCTATAAACTTTTCTGTTTTTGCCTTCATAAATCTTCTCTGCTAGAGTGTTCCATATGCAATAATCCATGGGATTGCAATCAGGTGATTGCGGGGGCCAGTCCCTGGACTGTTTTCCCTCTTGTTTTTGGTTCATTAGTTTTTCTGTATTCACCCGAAGAGGATGCCAGTGGGCATCGAAACTGTTGTGGAAATAAACTCTGTTTATTAGAGTGGGTTTTTATTATCATATTTTGACCTTCACGTAGAAAAAAGTGAAGTTTTTTGCATTGACTACATTCTGTTGTAGATAATCCTGTGTGAACTTGCTAGTATGAGGTGTAGCACCATCTTGTTGGAGTATGAAATCGTTTCCATAATACAGACGCCGACAATCAGGCAAAAGATTCTCCTCTAAGAGATTTACATAGGTTTCTTAATTAATTTTTTTTATTTTCTGAAATGAAATGAATTTTCGTCTTTCCATTCCACGATACATTTCTAATACTATGACTTTTTTGGAAAACCGACTTGTCTGGTGGAAAAGTCTCGATGGAGGAATGTCTTTCTTACGCCAACCATAAACAGCATCGTTCCGGGAGTTTTGAGCAATCTCGATGGTGAAATCTTTTTCATCAGAAAAAACTATTTTTTTAACATCATTGGACGAAAATCTATCAAGCAATTTTGTACGACGAATTTTTCTTTTAGCTCTTACATTGCTGTCACGTCTTGAAACACGGATCCTTTTAAATGCTTTAAGTCCAACCGTTCTCTGCATTCTTTGTATGGAACTTTGATTGATACATAAATTTCTTGCAATTTTCCTCTGAGAGCAGTGTGACCCAGGTCGATCCTCTTGAGATAGGCTCATCATTTCGATCATTGCTATATTGTCTTGAGTGTAAACTGAGTTTTTTTAATTATTCTATTCACAGACGTAACATTACAAGTTATTCCTGGAAATTCCCTCAAAATTCTTGTACCAGGCCATCTTTTTTCCAGGAAACACTTTTCAATCACTGCTTTTTCATCGTTAGTTAGAACCATAATTTGAAGGGTAAGTTTCATTAGTTAGCTTTATAAGGCTAACTAACGAAAATATCATGACCTAACCTAACCAATCGTCAAGGACGTACAGTTAACCTAACGATTGGTTAGGTTAGGTCGTGATATTTTCGTTAGTTAGCGTTATAAGTCTAACTAAAGAAGGCTGGGGTCCATATTCTTCAATAGCTCCAATCTATGTTCAATGCTAAATATAAATAAAAAATAAATAAATGAATCAATAAATAAATACAGGGAGGATGGGTGGTGCAGGTCGTGGAATTTGTTCAGGGCGCAATAATGTCTACCAACGGCTCTGTTTTTATACTTCAGTTTGTTGAGGATGAGAGGCTTGCCAATACCATGAACACTGTCATCACGTCCGAAGGTTTTTTTTTAGTTTTTACAAGACCATTTTTTTTTCACTTAATTGACATTCCCCTTGTTAATATATGAGGGGTCCCGCGTCTTACGGCACCTAAGCGCCAAAATTAAAATTCGTCAGAAATAGCCCTCAAAGTTCAGCAATATTCTGGTAATAGTATGTTATTAATTGAGCTAGAACGTTCATTTTTGGCTAAATTAGAGTTCTAAGTATGCTAATGAAGATGTTAATGAGTTTTTGGAATAGATTTTCATATTTTATATTTTATATATATTTTTTTTTAATTTTTTGATTTTCTTATTATGCCGAACTTTGGGTGAACTTTTGGCTGGCGATAGAGGTGAAAAAAGTAGTTCGCTTCATAAGGTTTTCAACCATACTTCTAGTGTCGTAACGTCATTATAACCTAAACCACGCGATAGACGAAGGGTGAAAATAGTGATAACCATCAAAAACACGTTTTCGCCTGTGGTGGCGCTTAGGTACCCTAAGACGCGTGACCCCTCATTAAGGATAGGTTGATTTTCCGCATTTGTTTAGATATCGACTTCGGACTAGTCGAGATAGTCAGAGCTTAATATGATAATAACTGACAAAAAATTTCAGATCCCTAGCTTTAACCGTTTTTTGAGGAAACCGTTTCAAAAATCGTCAAAAAATCGTACCGAAAAATATCGCATTTTCGCAATTTTTGGCCGAAAAAATCATGCTATAGTTTCATAAAAAAATCTTGAAAAAAGTTACAATTTTATTGAAAACAGTAAAAAAACATGTACAGAGTCAAATAGACATTTAGATCCCAAGATCATCATAATTTTCACTGTAAGAGCCCTTACAAGCAAAGGAAGGCCTCATCTGGCGGCTTAGGGCTTTGGCCAGAATGTGTTTGTGCCTTGATTCGAGTCCATAAACAGTATGGGAAGCTTCAGATGTCAGCTTCACGGCCCTTTCAACACTCTGAGAATGTGAAGGCAGATCAGGCAGCTCCAGCTTGGAGCCATTGAGCAATGCTTCTTGAAGCTCCTGGTCAGAAAAGTCTTCTGTGAGAGCAGGTTCACAGATGCCACTTTGAGAAAGGTTGATTAGTTCTGACCAGTGGGTAGCTTCAATGTTGATGGCTGTGATCTTCTTCAGCCTCTTCTTGGCTGGCTTCCCAATTCTGAAAGAATAGTAATTAATTTATTTTTTATTCCAGTTTAAGATTTAATCCCTATTAGTCTCAGAATTGCTGATTTAATTTAACTTAAATTAAAAAAAAAAAAACTCGAGTTCTATAAATCCCCATAATCGAATTTTTTTTCAGAAAGAAGGTAAGATTATTTCCATTATCAGAGGGGAAGGGGGGAATTGGGATAAGAAAATGTGAAAACAAATTCGATTATGAGGATTTATAGAACTCGGGCCTTTTTTTTATTAAATAAATCCCTATAATCAAATTTTTTTTTCAAATTTTTTAAAATTAATAAATGCTTACCTGATGGACAGAATTTTCTTGAGAGCAGCTTCTCTCACTTCCAAGTCATCAGACTTCATCATGGAGTACAGCACATTCTCGGGCAGCAAGGCAAAAGCATTGTACTTCAGGTTCTTGAAAGCAACACCCTGGATTTCTTCAGATTACTGCTTGATCCTCTGGATCATGTTGAAGATGTACAGCTGCTGATTGTGGAACTTGCTGTCCCTTTTGATCTCAAACCAACTGACTGCATACACTTCCACAATGAACTTGATGGCCTGGTAAAGCTTATCCTGTAGTTCTGGAGGGTAAGCACCTCTGGTCCACAGACACATCAATCTAATTGCCAAAGTCAACCATCTTGCATGGTTTAATGGTCCAATTTTCCAGGCAGCAAATCTTGGGTTGACTTTGCCCCTGGAAATTCCAAGCACATACTCCAAAAGAAGCCTCTGGTCGCTACTGAGATCATTCAGTGTTTCCTCAGCAAATTCCATGTCATCCAGGGGGCCACTGAGTTTGGTGAATTCCACTTGTGGCAGATCTTGGTAGTCAATTTCACAGAGTTTTCCCAGCGGACCAGTGAAAGCAGTGGGACTTTTGGTACTGCCATCAAGATGCTTGAAAACAGCTCTGGAAGGAAGCTCATTCTGATGGAGTGAACAGCCAATGGTGTGCAATTTCCGCTCAATCGCACTAAGTTAGGCCAGTTAAAAGTTAAAAAAATAATAGCATTACCTTCTTACTGGAGGACAAGTGCAGATTATGTGCTGTGTTTGACAATTTTCTTTCTTGCACTTCACAGCATTGTCATCACAGGGACGAACAGGTAGCTTACAGGTGCAAGCAGAAATGTCAAAAAGTTTATCCAGCTTTTCCTCCAGATTCTGCTCCTGGACTGTAGAAAGAGATTTCCTGTTTATCTCTTTTGCTTTCTTGAAGCACACTTTATCCACCAATTTCACTACATAATATTCCTCATACAGGGGCAGCCGCCGGTTCACTGCCTGCCAGATCTCAATCACATCCTTTCTATCATTTTAGCAATATCATAGTCTTTCAAGTCCGGGTGGCTGTTTTGGAGGAAATAACTGTACTGAATAACTTGGCGGAGGGTAGGAGGCTCTGTTTTATCCAAAGGGGAAGGCTGGCCACTGAATTTTTTGGCACTATCACTTCGAGTTAACACTGCAGACTTCCGTTTTTTTACCCATTTTTATGAAATATCTGAAAATAAACACAATTAAATGAACGCATCATAAAATAACTTAATTTAATACACATTTTATAGGTAAATATCATTAAAAAATACAAAATAATACACTAATAAACATCTATAATGCATTTACAATAAGTTTCAAGCATCGTTTTGTTAAAAAAGCCGAATTTTAATTGATTATTTTGATGAAATAAGGTCCGATATTTTGTTTGTTTACATTGCGCGAATGCCGCGCGCGCGATTTTACGCGTAAAATTCGGCAATTTTACAACTGAAAAATAATTAACAATCCTCAAAAAATACAATCATTTTCACAAATATGAGTTCGTGCAAAGTTTTTTATACATTAATACCTTTCTATCTAGACTAGTCCAAGATCACAGTTCCAAAATCAACCTATTTTACCCCTCATATATCCCCTTCTTGAATTTATATTTAATTATTTATATACTGTATGTTTCCTTAGTAATATGTAAACCAGAGTGATGAATGGAAATAATTATGTTTTAAAGACATTTGGCAATGAGTCAGCCAAGCAATCAGCGCTAAACCCCAGATTCATTCATAAAATGTTACAACCGTTGGTAGTACACACAACCCAGGTGTCGTTATCTGTTCTTAAGAGTGTCCTAAGAATAATGAGCGCAACTGTACAATATTTAAAACTAAAATTCCACTATAACTAAGTAGCTTCCCTGAAGATGAGTATGACTATTCAGAGGTTTTGATTCCCAAGGGATTTCATCAAGCTTCCCATTAACTGATAACTCCCACTATTCTGAAACCAGACCCGGTTAGCACCTCCTACTAGATTTATTGTAAAAAGAAACATCACTACTCCTATATAAAATATAAAACTTTTTCTAGATAGCTAAGTTAGATATTCCGCGATTTACCTAGAAAGTTTTAACATTCCTCTACACTGTAAACCCAAGTAGCATTCCTAAAAGTGAAAACATCTTTTCGGAGGTGTTGGCTCCCGAGAGATACATCAAGCTTCCCTTCTCTACCAAAGGGGTTGGCCCTGTTTCTGTTTTGTTCTAAGTATTTTAGACATAACAGTTAGACGGTACTTCTGTGTAGTTTTACAAACCTTTACTTTTCGCCAGTTCAAACCTGATATTCTATTTTCACAAATTGCGCGGTCGTTTCTCAACCTTATTAATATTCTTTGTGTTGAATTTGTACATTATAATGTCACTATTATAACATTGTAATTCCTTTCCTATCTCTATGTTTATTGATTAAAAATATCTTGTAACATTTTTGCAGTTGATATTATAAAATCATTAATTTCACCATACGTGCTAACCTAGAGTGGACTTTCAAGACTTTGTTAATAAGTTTACTTGGAAATTACATATACAGGGTGGGCCGTAAGTTTCCATACATAGGAAAATTTAAACGTTTGGTCTTCACGTGCGTCGGTATTTGGATCAGCAGTTTCCGGATGCTTGGATTGGTCGGCGTGGTCCTGTGGAGTGGCCTCCCAGATCCCCAGATCTCACCCCCCTTGATTTCTATCTTTGGGGGCACTTGAAGGCCATGGTGTATCAGGAAAAGATACGAGACATAAATCATCTAAAGGAACGTATCACCAACGCCATTACAAGCATAACGTCAACTGTGCTAATGCGTGTTCATCAACAGTGGGGAACACGTATTGAAATGTGTTTTCAAAACAATGGCAACCATGTAGAGCATATTATATAAATGAAAATGGTTGTCCATAAAAAAATGTTTATTTTTCCTATGTATGGAAACTTACGGCCCACCCTGTAGAGTATATATAGAAAAGACAAAATACGCACAAGTTGCCTATTGTATGGCAACATATACACTACCACATACTGTACTTAACTTAAACCCGGTTTATTTTGCACCGATGTAACTGTGCGTGGAAATCCTTTCAAGACCTCATCGACGCCCCACATATTCGAAGCCATTGAGCAGAAGAGAGATGTTCCATAATTATTCCAGAGGAAATTGATAATCTGGAACAAAAATCTTGTTATGGAAAGGGGGAATGGGATGGCATGACTAGGGATAGGGGGAAGAGAAGGAAAGAAAGCGAGGAGAAAGACATACAGAGGATTACCATTCTGCCGCCTAAGATTATCATTATTATCACATATATATATATATATATGGGATGAATTTCACAATTAAACACTTGAAATGAATAAATGATGCAAACCCTTGTGGTTTGCATCATATCTCTCTCTCTCTCTCTCTCTCTCTCTCTCTCTCTCTCTCTCTCTATATATATATATATATATATATATATATATATATATAGAGAGAGAGAGAGAGAGATATATATACATAGCTACATAATTTTAATGAATTTGCTGATTTAACTTAGATACAAAGTTTCTTAATGAAGTTCCCAATGGAGTGTCTACCGTCTACATGAGTTTCCTCTTGCAAGTGGCATTACACATTTGTTTCGTTTATGAAAGTTTAGTTTGTATTTTTTTTCTGAAGAATATTTGTTGTTTGTTGTCCAAAAATACCCAAGATTTTTATTTTAGAAATTGGAAAGAAGAAACTACTGTAGAAAATTAACTCGAGTTTCTTCAAATTATCATCTATTGTTATCTATCGTGTGATGAGAGGCATGTGAGGTATTAAGTTGTTGTAATATTATTTCTGATTTCATCATAAAATCAAGGAATAATAATATATCAACGGATGTCTCTAAAATTTGCATCAGAATATTTGTGGAATTCATTCGTCCATCTCACAAAAATTGCTTGCCAACTCCTCCTACTACTCATATACAACCTAGTGCCATGTTGATTTCGCCTCTATAATTTACATTCTGAATGAAAAGAGTCACTAACCCTGTAGAATAACGAAAGAGCTAGAGCATTAAAGTCTTTCTTATTTTGTTCAGGTTTATTGTACCTACCTTGAAGCTGCTTTCATCTAATAATTATCAGTCAGGAACACCAGAAAGTGGCCCAGTATCCAAGCCAACTAATGCGGCCTATTGCTCTAACTCCTGCATTATTATTATTATTATTAGCAGCAGCAGCATCGAGATTCGAACCCTCGACCTCAGTACCTTCACTTCTCTTATAGGGAAACGGTATTACCCACTGAGCTACGGGTACTATCTTGCTTTCATCTAGCTATCCAAAGCACTATTGGCCAGCACTCGAGAACTTTCTTATTCTTATGCACACTGTAACCTAGTTCCGCGGTGGGTCATACAACCAAGACTTTTTACTTGCTTTAAGTACATCATTATTAAGTCTAAATTGTACAAGTGCGGTTCCAGTGAAAGCATTAGTATGGTTGCAAAAATCCGAGGAGGTAATAGGGGGATGGGGGATGGAGGAAGGGGGAAGGGGGATGGAGAGAGAAAATAGGGGAAGAGAGAAAACGGGAGAAAAGAGAAAGGGGGTGAAGGGAAAGAGAGGAAAAAGAGGAAAAAGGGAGTACTAGTAGAGCAAAATTTTAATTCTTGATAAGATCTTACTCTGTTAATGACTTTCCATTAAAAAAGATAAAAAATATGTATATAAAAAATAATATATATATATATATATATATATATATATATATATATATATATATATATATTAGGGGCCGACAGATAGTATTTCAAAAGTATCGGTACCGATACCGATAGTTACAGAAAAGTATCGGCCGATACCGATATCTGTCCAAAATATCAAAATATGATTCAAAGGATGTAATTCGACACATGTACTGTAATTCAAAACATATTTTTGAAGAAATGGAATTCACAAAATAAAAGTCATGTAACGGAAACAATATGTAATTCAAAAAATGTAACTCAATATAACAGTTCACTCACTAATCAAAATTTAGGCACTTCAGATTTTTGGAGAGGGTGATTTGTTTCTCAGCGTTGATTGGGGTGATGTTGACTCGTTTCGCATTAATAACATCTCCAGCCGTTGAGAAAAGCCGTTCAGAGTCAACTGATCCAGAGGAGCAGCTCATGCACTTCTCATCAACTTTGGCAATCTCCGGGAAATCAGCAGAATGTTATCGCTAGAAAATGAATGGATCCCTATCTCCAGCGATCCGAGGTTGCAACCAATAGGCGTCCAGGGCTGCTTCCACTCGTGCGTCTGGGACAGTGAACCTCGTGTCCGTATCCCTCGTTTGGGGTTCTTCAACTAGAATAGGACGAACGTGATCGTTGAGATCGCTACCTTCTGACTCGGAAAGATTTTTCCAAAGAAAGATTTTCTTGGACGGAGAAACCGGACCACTTCGGCGGCGATTCACGGCAATTGCACTTCCAGTACGCTTTCGTTGGGCCCCCATCCATGTGACTGCCGCAATGGTTACGGCCTCGCTTTATATAGAGCGGTAATGAGTTATGGAAATTTCTAGAAACGTCGGGATAAATCGCGAACACACACGTAACTTCTCGAACAGCTGGGAAGTTTCTATTTGGAAAACGCCAGGTTTTTATTCCTAGAAACATGAAAACTATCGGTATCGGTAGCTACTAACCATCAGTATCGGTACCGATACCAATACAGATATATCGGCCCGATACCGATACAAACACCGGCCGATGCCTAATATATATATATATATATATATATATATATACGTAAAAATGAATAATGAACAATTCCTATACGATCATAATATGGATTCATTGTCTTCATGCAGTACTTATGTTTGTATGGTTTTTATGTTTGAATGTTCATTTTTACATAAGAAAACCAAAATCGCCTAAGCGAGTTTTGAATAGAATTTCGATTTGTGCTTCTTTATTCATTACTCTATTTCTCTAATTCATCTCTTCTAAAAATAATGACTTATACTGTACGTATGGCATAATTTGAATAACTATGACGTCATATCACATTTTCCTGTCATTAATTTCCCTTTATCCTGTCTCTAGTATTCAATGTATGAAAATTCTTTAACTTAATAATAAAAACTGTACACTCTATAAGTCATTATTTATATGTTATGTAGTATAAATATAACTATTATTCGACCATATTCCCTCCCCCCCCCATACGTCCATATCTTATCTTGACCATTATCCTATATCAATTTTATTAAATATTCATTTTTACTCGTGTCAGTCTATGAAATGCAAAACTTTATGCATCCGTACGTGTTCGTTCAAAGTCGTCCAAATACAATACGTTCGCATGTATTATTTTTTTTATTTTTATTTTTAATTATTTCGCCTCTCGCAATGAACTCGAAAACGCTTAGGCAAGTGGTCGAATTCCGCTATCACAGCATAAATCGAACCTGAAAACGAAAGACCTCCTCTGCCTCTGATTTCAAATTTATAACTTATTATCATGTGTGTCATGTTGTGTATAAATATATACCGTATGTGCCCATGTACTTTGTATTATACTTCTAACATCTTAATTGTCTATTAATATGAAACATTGCAAAAACGAAACAAAGTTATAGTAACTGTTTAATTGTAATTAACTGTAATAATTTATTTATAATGCAATTAATGTACTTTAATAACGATAATTAACGATAATAAGCGAGTATGAATTAATTGGTAATTGTAATCGTAATTGTAATGAACCAAAATTACAACGTACTCAATGATGTACTTAGATTGTACTTATGTACTACTACGAAATTATATCGCCTTTAGAAATGTATACTCGGCGAAAAATACGATTAGTTTTTATTTTTATTTTTTAAAATTTTTATTTGGAATCTTTCAGACATCTGATCATGTGTTTAAAGGGGGGAACTTAACCTTCAACTGCACTCCCCCAACATTGAGACTTATATGATACATGTAATTGTAAAATCACTTCACTTCTTCTGCTTCTTAGACTACACTCCCTTGTTAGCAGCCTCGCTGCGAGGAGGGGGCAGAGGCCCCTTGCCTCCTTAAATTTTTAGATTCCGGCTTGAGCCACGGTCGAAAGAGGTCGAACCTCTATCCCCTGTAAATTCAGAGCACTACCTGTACATTTTTAGAAGTAAACTACAGTAAAAGAAAGTTTTTTATCTTTTCCTTCGAGGCGTGCCTCGTCCGAGAATTCAGTCAGTAAAGTCGATAAGTTATAAAAAGAAAATCGGCGATCCTTTAGAGAAAGTATTAGAGTATCATAGAAAGAGAAGAATTAACAACTGTCGACCCTATAGCGAGAGAAAAAAATTAGAATGTTATAGAAGAAACTATCGCGAGAAATATCCGTTGCTACCTCCCAACCAGGACCCCCGTCGATTCGAACCAACCCAGGGCCATAGACGGAGGGGTTAACAAAGTGGCGACCCTGTAGCCAGGATCTTAACAATTTGGCGACCCTTTAACCAGGATTTTAACAAGTGGCCACTCTTTGGCCAGGATAGAAATTACCCTGCATCAGGATAAACATTGTAGCGCTCCTACTACCAAGATAATAAGACATCATTTGACCGGCGTGTCACGACTTCCAGTTCGTCACATTCACCCTTGAACCGGTGTGTAACGACTCCAAGTTATCCACGTCTCGTTTCATCCAAGAACAAGTAGCCAGCAAGACACGTCTTCAGGACACGTCTCTAAGGATTTCGCCGTAGAAATTTTGTTAAGTACAGAGTATTGTCAGAATTTACAAGAAACTGAACATTTCAGACACCAGTGATATATTTTTTTTTATTGAAACAGTTATTTTCACAGAAGTTGATTTTCGCAGAAGTTAATTTTCGCAGAAGTTAATTGTCCCAGAAGTTAATTGTCCCCGAAGTTAATTTTCAAAGAAGTTATTGTCACAGAAGTTATTGTCACAGAATTAATGTCACAGTTATTTTGTTATTTTCACTATTATAGTTAGTATAGAATAATTTTATTTTATGTATCAAACATAATATTATTGTACCTTCGCGTACATTCAAGTGAAATGTTGTTTACAATTTTTATTTTTGTTTACAATTTTTTTCAAATTATTGAATTAAATTGACTTACAAATTAAGAAAGAGAGTTTATAGAGTTATAGAGATACTTGAAGCAGTTTCAAGTTCCAGTTTCAATTGGTTGTATCCAAGAGGGACAACCAAACCCCAGAGATCAATAGTTTCCACTTGATAGCAGTTCAAGTGCAAGTCAGTTTCAGTAGACTCCACTGATAGCAGTTCAGTGCAGTCCATTTCAGTTAATTTCAGTTAGTTGGTTGCTTCCAAAGAGGGACAACCAAACCCAGAGAATAATAGACTCCACTTGATAGAGTTCAAGTGCAGTCAATTTCAGTCAGTTTCAGTTTCTGTCAGTTTTCAGTGAGTCCCAAGACAGTTTTCAGTCATTTTAAAGTTTAAGTCAGTTTGAAGTCCAAGTCAGTTTTCAGTCAGTTCAAGTCAGTAGGTTGCATCCAGAGGGACAACCGCCCCAGAGATTTGTAGAAATACTTGATAGCAGTTCAAGTCATTTCAAGTCAGTTCAAGTCATTTCAAGTCAGTTTAAGTCAGTCAGTGCAAGTCAGTTTAAGTCAGTCAGTGCAAGTCAGTTTAAGTCAGTCAGTTCAAGTCAGTTTAAGTCAGTCAGTCAGTCAGTCAGTTTCAAGTCTCAGTCAGTTTCAAATTAATCAGTTTCAAGTTTCAGTCAGTTTCGAAGTCAGTTTCAAGTAGTTTCGAAGTTTCAGTCAGTTTTGAAGTCAGTTTGTTTTATTTGAAGTCAGTTTTGAAGTTAGTTTCAAGTCTCAGTTTTGAAGTCCCAAGTCAGTTTTGAAGTCCCAAGTCAGTTTTCAAGTCCCAAGTCAGTTTTCAAGTCCCAAGTCAGTTTTCAAGTCCCAAATCATTTCAATGCAGTCAATTGAATTCAACTTTTTTTTGTTTAAAAGAATTTATTTACGAGAATTTACTTTACGAGAATCTACTTTAAGAGACTACTTTAAGAAAATTTAATTCAACCTTTTTTTTTGTTTTGTTGTATAAGAGAAAATTAAATTCAACCTGAATTGACCAGTTTGTCTTTTGTTCAACCTTCATTTTTTTTGTAAGAAGAAAATTGACCGATTTGTCTTTTTTTTCATGCCATTGTTGCATATATAAATATATAGGTAAAATGATATATTTTATTATTTGCAACCAAAACCGTTTTTACAATTGTTTGTAACGATTTTTATAATTATTGTGATTATATGATGACAGTAATTGTGTAATAATTAATCGATCATATACCTAAATTATCCTGCTCTGTACGGTCAGGAAATTTACCCGTATGACCGCACATACCCTAAATTTCAGTTGTTTATTTTTATTTTTGTCATTTAATTTTAATAAAACTTCTACATAATAAAACATATGTATTTATGTATATGCAAACAACTTTTCAGACTAAAATATCAAATAATTCAAATTTTATCAACATTTAACGGAAGAGTATGATTTTTCTACTTTACATGCAAAAATTAGTAAACCGTTTTAATATTTTTTTAAGTCATAAAAATAATTTTTAATGTAAAATTTATCTGAAATTATTAAAAAAAAAAATTGTTCGAAATGCTTTCCTTCCATTTCAATAACTTTTTTTTAATTCTTGGCCGAAATTCATTTATGACTCGATTCACTTTTATTTTTAAGAATATTATAAAATTATGTTAGCTCATTAAAATGCATAATTGATTTCTATTTTTAATTTGTATTTTTCATTTCTTTGTTCAATTAATCGTGAGTAATTGTCCTTAAGTTGTATTATTGTACCATTTGTAAGGTATCAAACGAAAATTATTGTCAGTTTGACTATATGGCTATAAATGTTACTAGTCGAATTTAATTGTGTGTCGAAATTCAATTTTAATACCGCTAGATTTACTTTTATTAATTGTAAGTTCTTCTAAGTGGTTTTTTTTTCATTACCTTAATACGTGTAACTGATTTAATTAAATACTTAAATACTACCTTGAAATTAAAGGATTTTATAATAATAATAATAATAATTGACTTAAACTTAAAAAATTCTATAACCCTACTCTCAATTTAAATTATTATATAACTTTGTTAATTCGAAAACCTCCCGAATCCTTACACACACACACACACACACACACACATGTGTGTGTATGCACACTATATATACTATATGTACATAAACATTATGCTAAAATCATTGGATATCACAATCAACTATTTCATTGCGTGTAAGTGCTAACTATGCTATTTAATCTTAATAATTGTTGCTTACTCTATATAAATTTTTGCTCATGTATTTATTAAGTTATTTTAACCAAAGCTAATCTGTTCCTTAAAGTGTATATATAAATATATATGGACATAATCATAATCCACATACTCAGTACTCATGTTCTACGTACACGTATATATACGTATGCGCATGTACGTATGACTTCCACGATAAATCCCTTTTCCCCATTTGGACATATCACCAACCACTACACTCTGCACCTAATACACACAAATACACATTTGACCACAGGTCTATACATCATCCATTACGTAATTCGAATTTTACCTATAATAGTCAATAAAATTAGTTTATTAACTCTACTATCATGGTAACTTTGGAAATTCCTGAACTTAAAATTTAAATTTTTCTCTTTTACCTACTATTCATTAGGTATGTATTTTTTTTCCACAGGAAAATAAAATTTCGTTAAAAATTTAACATCATTCTTTGTCTAACTTAATTGTTTGTCTAAATTAACGTATTAATCCTTTTATTCTGTTTGCATAAATTAAAGTATTAATCTTTGAATTTTTATATTTTATAATAGCTCTCTAAGCAAGTGTCATGTTAAAAATTTGATTACTCTGCATTGTATCCAACCACTCGAACTCAGCTGTTCTGTATAAAATTTCTGTATTTGGGAGCTATGAAGAATAGGGACCCCAGCCTTCTTTAGTTAGCTTTATAAGGCTAACTAACGAAAATATCATGACCTAACCTAATCAATCGTCAAGGGCGTACAGTTAACCTAACGATTGGTTTGGTTAGGTCGTGATATTTTCGTTAGTTAGCCTTATAAGCCTAACTAAAGAAGGCTGGGGTCCCTATACTTCAATAGCTCCAAAATTTGTATTGCAAAGAAAAATTCATCATCTAATTTGAATTCGTTAGGATGTTATTTTCTCAATTGTATTGTATTGTATTAATTAATACCATTTTAAAAGGGGAGAGAGCACTGTAAAAATGAACAATGAACAATTCCTATACAATCACTATATGGATTCATTGTCTTCATGCAGTACTTATGTTTGTATGGTTTTTATGTTTGAATGTTCATTTCTACATAAGAAAACCAAAATCGCCTAAGCGAGTTTTGGAGAGAATTTCGATTTGTACTTCTTTATTCATTACTGTATTTCTCTAATTCATCTCTTCTAAAAAAATGACTTATACTTTACGTATGGCATAATTTGAATAACTATGACGTCACATTTTCCTGTCATTGATTTCCCTTTATCATATCTCTAGCATTCAATGTATGAAAATTCTTTAACATAATAATAAAAACTGTACACTCTATAAGTCATTATTTATATGTTATGTAGTATAAATATAACTATTATTCGACCATATTCCCCCCCATACGTCCATATCTTATCTTGACCATTATCCTATATCAATTTTATTAAATATTCATTTTTACTCGTGTCAGTCTATGAAATGCAAAACTTTATGCATCCGTACCTGTTCGTTCAAAGTCGTCCAAATACAATACGTTCGCATGTATTATTTTTTTTATTTTTATTTTTGATTATTTCGCCTCCCGCAATGAACTCGAAAACGCTTAGGCAAGTTTTCGAATTCCGCTAATCACAGCATAAATCGAACCTGAAAACGAAAGACCTCCTCTGCTTCTGATTTCAAATTTATAACTTATTATCATGTGTGTCATGTTGTGTATAAATATATACCGTATGTGCCCATGTACTTTGTATTATATTTCTAACATCTTAATTGTCTATTAATATGAAACACTGCAAAAACGAAACAAAGTTATAGTAACTGTTTAATTGTAATTAACTGTAATAATTTACTTATAATGTAATTAATGTACTTTAATAACGATAATTAACGATAATAAGCGAGTATGAATTAATTGGTAATTGTAATCGTAATTGTAATGAACCAAAATTACAACGTACTCAATGATGTACTTAGATTGTACTTATGTACTACTACGAAATTATATCGCCTTTAGAAATGTATACTCGGCGAAAAATACGATTAGTTTTTATTTTTATTTTTTAAAATTTGTATTTGGAATCTTTCAGACATCTGATCATGTGTTTAAAGGGGGGAACTTAACCTTCAACTGCACTCCCCAACATTGAGACTTATATGATACATGTAATTGTAAAATCACTTCACTTCTTCTGCTTCTTAGACTACACTCCCTTGTTAGCAGCCTCGCTGCGAGGAGGGGGCAGAGGCCCCTTGCCTCCTTAAATTTTTAGATTCCGGCCTGAGCCATGGTCGAAAGAGGTCGAACCTCTACCCCCTGTAAATTCAGAGCACTACCTGTACATTTTTAGAAGTAAACTACAGTAAAAGAAAGTTTTTTATCTTTTCCTTCGAGGCGTGCCTCGTCCGAGAATTCAGTCAGTAAAGTCGATAAGTTTTAAAAAGAAAATCGGCGATCCTTTAGAGAAAGTATTAGAGTATCATAGAAAGAGAAGAATTAACAACTGTCGACCCTATAGCGAGAGAAAAAAATTAGAATGTTATAGAAGAAACTATCGCGAGAAATATCCGTTGCTGCCTCCCAACCAGAACCCCCGTCGATTCGAACCAACCCAGGGCCACAGACGGAGGGGTTAACATATATATATATACACACACACACACACACACACATACATATATAAATATATATATACACACACCTCCTTAACCTTGTTTAGGTTCCGTGTGTTGTTCTCTCTTTACACGAAGGTGAAGGTGGTGGCCCTGTCTCTAGGCTTTGCTTGGTGGAGGAGCGAGTTGCTTTCTTGCTCTCTCCACTGGTACCGTCCTGAGCTAGGCATCTAGTCTTCTCTTGAAGACTTCAACTTTGATCCCTGTAACGTTTCTGAGGTCCTTTGGGAGCCGTTAAAACGCCTTGACCCCCTGACACCCAAGCTATTTTCCTTCAGTGTTGAAGAGGTCCCTTTTCGGGCTTTTAATCTGAGAACACTACACATTCTGCCTTTCCTATTTTCTATCGTTGTTTGAATGATAATTGTGTTTAGTTTGAGGTTTGGTACCAGTTTTTCGATTATTTTCCATATGTAGATTATTGTGTACCTCGTTCTTCTTCTTTCCAGGGAGTACAGATTTAGTTTACGTAGTCTTTTCCAGTAGTTGAGCTCTTTGCAGCCATCAATCTTTGCTGTGAAATGTTTCCGAGTTTCCTCTAGTCTATTAGTTTCATCCTTTTTATATGGGGACGTCAAGACTGAGCAGTATTCAAGTTTTGGTATAATCAGTGTTTTTAGCAGGGGAATCATTATTGTCCTGTCCCTTCTTTTGAACATTCTTAGTACCTGTCCCACGACTCTTTTTGCTTTATTTATCGCTATCTGAGTTCGTGTTTCGAATTTCGCACATATATATATATATACTTTAGCGGCTACCTGATTTGATGCAGCACATAGCCCAATGCTACTATGAATATATAGTATAGTGAGAACCGGTATCACTGTCTTAGGCATAACATTGATATGAATAATAAGGAAAAATACATGCCCTTGAATAAGACCGAGCGCTTCTGCGTACTTGTTTCCGCCGGACGGGATTGCGCCCAAGAGCTAACCTGGCTGGCCATTTCCAACCAGGTCATACACACACACACACGCACACACACACACACACACACACACACACACACTCACACACACACAATAGCAGTGTTTAAGAAAAAAGCATTCCATACGTAGACATAATTTAAAAATGAGTGAGGAGTAAATAGAAACACAGTTGCATACAGTAATTATTAACATATTAAGACTATTTTTGATAAGTATAGTATATCCACAATTATTGGTGGAAATAATTACATTCTCACTGATTTGTATAATACAAACAATTCTTTTTAGGAATAATACCCCGTTTAATGTATGAGGTATTCTATACGCTATATACAGAGCCTAAAGATCATTTAGGATTATTTTTTTCTACTTTACAATTGGGCGTAACATTTTCATAATTCTTAATCTTTGAACATATAGATTAAAAAGCTTGCTCGAGTACAGGGTCAGTTATTACTAGAGCTCAGATGTTCAGGCAAAATGCCATAATGCCTTTTTTTACCTATTTTTGCGTTTACAAAAAAAAAAAGCCTTTTTCGTCATAAAGTGCCTAATTTGCCTTTTTTCCATTATTTTCTAGTATTATTCCATTAGAGTCCCAAAATAGGCCTATTAGTTTCGGTTATATATTTATATATTTCAGTTTTACATATATATACACACACTGTATATAAAACGGAAACTGAACGTGCATTTTTTTCTTTTTTTAAGGAGGCAGCCAAGGGCGAGCGCCCGCAAAAGTGTCCCCTCCGTAGAAGGATGGAGCCAAAGAAAAGATCTCCAAGGCTTAATGATGACATTTTTCTTTCTTCTTAATATAAATTTTTTAAAAATTGTGTAGTGTGTAAGATGCATGTATGCATGTATGTGTAGTCAGGAATAGAGGGAGAAGTGTGTGTTTCAAAGCATGCTGAACTGCTCACAGGGTAGATGAGACACAGAAAATCAGATCAGCTGAGGAGGACAGTGACAGGAGAATCGGGAGTTCCAGCATTCCCTGTCTCGTACCTAACATTCCCCCCTGCAGTATTTCCTTGGTTGATTGGTGTCTACAGTCTCCTCCTTTCATAATTGTATTATTTTATATTAAAAATTTTTTGAAATTTAAATCCTTGTCATTATTGTGTAACGAACAGTTTCAATACCGTCTGTTTTGTTCACTATAATGGCGCTGTAATATGTATTATTTATTATTTATACGTGTATAATGGTGTTATTCTGTATTAAACTTAATTTTGGAAATTAAATCATTGTTATTATGTGTAACTAATATTTGCACTACCTACTGTTTTGTTCACTTTGGGCGTTGTAATATTAGGGTGTGTCAATTTTAGTAAAGTCAACAATCCAAAAAACTACAAGTGACCAAATGATGCATTTTTATGTGCTAAATCGAAATATGGCTTTAAAATCCAGATTTGACCACTCCTAGCTACTTATATTTGAAGTTGAAGTTTATGAAAAATCAGCAATTTTTGCAAGTATTTTTTTATTGTATATAACTACATTTTACATACATTACAGTACATACAATTAAAGACATTTTGATTGTATTTCAATATTAAAACTTAGAAATATAGATATGTTTCTTGAACTTTGCCAAGGATGCCATATATAACTACATTTTACATACATACAATTAAAGACATTTTGATTGTATTTCAATATTAAAACTTAGAAATATAGATATGTTTCTTGAACTTTGCCAAGGATGCCATATATAACTACATTTTACATACATACAATTAAAGACATTTTGATTGTATTTCAATATTAAAATTTAGAAATATAGATATGTTTCTTGAATTTCGCCAAGGATGCCATGTCTGCCTTGCTCTTGTTCCTGGACATGAGCTCCCAACTGGCCACCTGGCTACTGATGTACGCCTCCCTCCTCTCTTGTGAGTAAACATGTTGTGCTGCTTCAGTTGTCATCCTTACACACCTCTCTCCTGACTGTGTGTGTGGGGGGGCCATGCAGGAACTTACATTGGTCTATCCAGAAACTCCTTGATTGCAGCAGTGGTGAGGGAGCACGTCAGAGGAGGGTCAGTCACGCCAGAGTTCCAGTCAATAAGCTCGAGAGTTTGGTGGCATCTGGGTTGATGTCAGGAGTCTTCCTGGGTCTGACACTGCAGTCTCCTACCTGTGTGTGTCCTCATCTCCTTCACCTCTGATTTCCAGTAATTTAGGGTGTGTCAATTTTAGTAAAGTCAACAATTCAAAAACTACTAATGCTCAAATGATGTCATATTATCTAGCAAACTTAGAAATATCTTTAGTGTTGTTTAAAAAAGCCATTTACCTACTTATATTTAACCAGGACGAAGGAGGACGAAGACTTCATACCAGACTGAGTCTGGTATGAAGTCTTCGTTTTCCTCTCTCATTCCTGCCTCCTCCGCTCATGCATTCACAATCAAAACTCCAGCATTTGTGACTATGTGAAACTTAGAATCCATACTGCACACTAAAAATAACCAAAGTTGACCACATATATCAATGGCACATTGATATACGATGCTACAGTCATATTTAGGTTATATTTCAAACCTTTATGGTCAAATATAAGTAGGTAAATGGCTTTTTTAAACACTAATGATATTTCTAAGTTTGCTAGATAATATGACATCATTTGAGCATTAGTAGTTTTTGAGTTGTTGACTTTACTAAAATTGACACACCCTAAATTACTGGAAATCAGAGGTGAAGGAGATGAGGACACACAGGTAGGAGACTGCAGTGTAAAACCCAGGAAGACTCCTGACATCAACCCAGATGCCATCAAACTCTCGGAGCTTATTGACTGGAACTCTGGCGTGACTGACCCTCCTCTGACCTGCTCCTTCACTGCTGCAATCAAGGAGTTTCTGCATAGACCAATGGAAGTTCCTGCATGGCACTCACACACACAGTCAGTAGAGAGGTTTGTAAGGATGAAACTGAAGCAGCAGAACATGTTTACTCACAAGAGAGGAGGGAGGCGTACATCAGTGGCCAGGTGGCCAGTAGGGAGCTCATGTCCAGGAACAAGAGCAAGGTAGACATGGCATCCTTGGTAAAGTCCAAGAAACCTATCTATATTTCTAAGTTTTAATATTGAAATGCAATCAAAATGTCTTTAATTGTATGTCTGTAAAATGTAGTTATATGATATACGACATCCTTGGCAAAGTTCAAGAAACCTATATTTATTCCTAAGTTTTAATATTGAAATACAATCAAAATGTCTTTAACAGTATGTAATGTATGTAAAATGTAGTTATATACAATAAAAAAAATACTTGCAAAAATTGCTGATTGATTTTTCGTAAACTTCAATTTCAAATATAAGTAGCTAGGAGTGGTCAAATCTGGATTTTAAAGCCATATTTCGATTTAGCACATAAAAATGCATCATTTGGTCACTAGTAGTTTTTTGAATTGTTGACTTTACTAAAATTGACACATCCTATTGTAATATGTATTATGCGTATGTAAAGGTATTATTGTAGGTTAAACAGCTTTTGGAAAAAAATTTATAAATGCCTTTTGTGGTGTTTTACTGCCTATTTTGAATGTGTATTTTGCCTATTAGCCTGCCTTTTTTAAGATTTTGTAGTGCCTAAATATCTGGGCTCTAGTTATTACAATATTATCATGAAAAGTTAATGTATACACAACACGTTCTAAGTGGGCATTTATTCTCTTTTCACTAGTTTTTTCAATTGAAAACTGTTCGGAGTTCATAGCAATGTGTGAGGAAGTCTTCTAAATTGTAGTGACATTACAGCTTATATAAAGAAAGAGTTCCTGCGGATGAATAGTGAAGGCAAGGGATGTTTTGTATCGCTCTAGACCAGCGTCCTAAAGCGAGTGGTACTTCTCGGGGGATGTCTTCCAAATATTCTCTAAACTCCAATCCGTTCTCACATCGTTCCTCTATACACCTCATGAAATCGTCACCTAAAATTGTATAGGCATGCTTGAGAACGGTGTCAAAATAATACATATGATCAATTCGCGCATTTAATAAAGGTTTCAGGTTGAGGAAGGCGGCTATTTCAGACAGTCTATCGAGGATAAATCGGTGAAAAATAGGCACTAATCCGTTATTACCATTCTTTTAAATGGTGTTTAGATTAGTTTTCCACAACAAACGTGTATCAACGCACGGTTGATTCGTATCGGGACTCACAGTTAACGTACAAATAATACAATATGAGGGGATGTCATTAAGCGTTACTTTTGTTGCACTGGCGGAAGCTGGCACTTTATATTTCTTAATCAACCACTTCTCAACGAACACAAATATTTTCGTCAAAAGTCAAATAAGTCACACTATGTTTAGGGGGGGGGGGGGGGTCTATACGTTTATAATTTGTCTCGAGCACATAATCAGTCGCGCCACTGCTACATTTAAAGACTCACTGATTTAGAAAGAGCCACGGCGTATTGAGAGTTAAGGATACTGCTTAGCGGTAGTTTCATCTATCTTTGTCACTGTAGGGGCCGGTGTTTCTTGGTGATGCAACGAGGAGGCTTCTGGATGGCATATCAATGTTTACCACGATGAGAGGTCCAGTGAGGTCATAGCTAGAGGTCTTTGTGCCTTTCTTTAATAGATCTTAGTGACAAGTACCTTTTGTCTCACAGAGTGAAACGGTATGGGCACGCCTATTTCTCGAATAGGGTCCCTCAATGTTAATTGATTTACTCTCGAATCATTGAATGTGGTAAGTAATTTTATGTACATACTTTTTCTCCCTACCTGAAACTGCATTTTCATGTTGGTGCATATCCCTACATGTTTCGTCCATCGCTGCCGAGTCGTCGAGTCACGAACAGGGGCGCCTCGATCCTAAGACGCATGACTCACCACCAAGTCAACGTCAGGATCTGAAGCAGGCAACCCACCTCGCACCAGCATCTGAGCTTGGAGCATCGTGACATGCTGGTAAAAATATTTTAAATTGTCCATGATCACTAGGTTGGCATTTTTTGTTGCGGGAGTATAATCGGTGATGTGTAACATGACATTATAAGTTTTGTCGTAGCATTCGTCAACGAGTTTCGTAATCCAGAGTCTTTGTATTTGTTCATTGAGTGTCTGCTTCTTCACTTCACTGTAGTTGTATTCTTTGACGCAGCTTAAATTCGACACATCCCCCATGACATCTTCAGCAGTACAGAATCCTGTGACACTCTCGCCAGAATAACCATAAAGCACTTGAGTATCCTGGTTGTCAACCTTGCATGAATTAAGGCCTATTTAAAAACTTCAATAGACACGTGAAAGGATGGACATCGGGTATTTACTACGTTTTCAGATTTTACAGAATACCACTTTACAAAAGTGTTGCACGCAGTATCAGAGGCAGCCATCATTGTTAAAAAGTTAAATTTGGGAGGAAAGTATAAACACACACACACACACACCACAATTATATTGTTACGGCTTTAGAGGAGCAATCAGTGATTGGTTTAAAAGTTATTTGTCCAATAGATATCATTTTGTATCAGTAAACAAGTTATGCTCAACTAAAGCGCTTGTCAAACATGGTGTGCCACAGGGCTCAATTCTGGGTCCACTGTTATTTTTATTATACAGGGTGTACATAAAGTCAGGATCTATTTTTGTGAAGCACTTGGAAATTATATGGAATTCAATCATAAAATGATAAAGTGGTAACATTTATTAAATAATTAAGAGTAGGATTCGACGTGACGCCCATCAGTATCCCTGCACAGCTCAAATCGTTCCGCAGCATTTCTAAACACATTCTGGAGCATTTGCGGGGTTATGTTATCTGCAGCAGTTCGTATACGTGTACGTAAGTTTTCAAGACTCGTAATCTTCGTCTGATAGACGTGCGATTTGATAAAGCCCCATGCAAAGAAATCTAAAGGGGTTAAATCTGGTGATCTCGCTGGCCAAGGTCTGTTGCTTCCGCGTCCGATCCAGCGATTTGGAAAACGTCCATTTAGATAATCCTGAACAATTTTGGCATAGTGACAAGCAGCACCATCATGTTGATAGACGACGGTACTAACAATCCTATCCCAATCAGCTGAGGTTCAAGGAATTGCTGCAACATGTCCAGATAAATAAGCCCCGTAACTGTAGCTTCAGCAAAGAAAAAAGGACCATAAACCTTAGATTTTGTTAAACCCATCCAGACATTAACTTTAGGTGAGTCTCTTTCCCAATTTTGGACGAAATCATTTGGTCTTTCATCTGCCCAAATTCGACAGTTATGACGATTTACTTTTCCACACGTATGGAAAGTGGCTTCATCACTAAAGAGAATGTTGTCCATTAAATTATCACTCCAGATTTGTTCTACGAGATCAGCACACACAGCACTTCGTCGAGGGAAATCTTCCTCATGTAAATCATGTAAAACCTGCAAATGATAGCTTTTCTTCTGCAAATTAACTTTCAGAATTTTATGCACAGATGACGTCGGGAGGCCGAGTCTGTGTGATGCAGCATGAACGGACGTACGTGGCTCCTCAGTGATAATTCCGCGTACTGCATTCACGGTAAGATCTGACATACACGGTCGTCCTGGTCTTGCTTCATCATTTACAGATCCCGTTCGTTTAAATTTGTTCACCAATTTTCGTATTGTCTTGTCTATTGGCCCCGGCTTATGAAATCTCCTTCTAAACTTCTCTCTGATGTCATTGTATTTCTTTCCCCCGATTCGTCAAATTACTATTGCCACACGCTCTTCTGTATTCATTCTAAGGGCTTCTGAAAAGAAAAATAGAAAAAAAATAATTATTTCACAAAAATAGATCCTGACTTTATGTACACCCTGTATATAAATGACCTTCCACGTTCATCTGATATACTGAACTTCACAATGTTTGCAGATGATACAACTGTCTCTTTTTCTTGCAAAGATGTTAATTCAGCTAAGAATATATTTAATTCAGAATTCATCAGTGTAATGAAATGGTTGACCACCAATAAACTCTTCCAAAATACCAGTAAAACAAATTTCATGATTTTTACTAATAAAAAGAAATGTATATCTTGATGAACTTAATGTTAATGGAATTGCTATAAAGGAGTGTACTGGTACTGTAACAAAATTTCTTGGTGTAATGCTAGATAAGAATTTGCAATGGAGTGATCATGTAAATTATATCGCGAAAAAGATTTCAAGGAGCGTTACTATAATGTTTAAACTTAGAAATGTAGTCCCTACACAAGTTTTATTGACTCTTTATCATACTCTTGTTCTTCCTTATAGAAACATACTGCATCCTTGTTTGGGGAAACTCTGCTAACAACGCATTAAATGGTGTCTTTTTCATCCAAAATCGAGCAATAAGGTTATTATCTGATGCTGATTTCCTTGATCACTCTAGTGCATTATTTAAAGAGCTAAACCTACTAAAGCTCAATGATATAACCAAACTGGCACATTTACAATTAATTTACAATGGGTAAATAGATATTTTGAAACTCATCAAGAAATCCACTCGTATCAGACCAGAAATAGATCAAAGCTTGTTATATTTCAATTTAGATTGTCTTCATCTCAAAAACTACCCATTTTCATTGGATTGAAACTATGGAATGACTTAAATGCCGATATAAAAAATGTGAATGTAAATTTGTTTAAAACCAAGTTGAAATCCCGATTAATAATGGCATACTAACAAAAATCTAGGATTAATGTTCATTACTATTGTTTACTAATTATAATTATTAATTTCTCGTGTGTAATCTAATATTAAAAACACATTTCTTGGGATTGTTCAGTTCTTATCTCTCATGTATAATATTGGTTTCTTTGTATGATATTCATATAGTGCCTTCAATGGTGACCTTGTATTTATCATGTCAGTAGTGATAATTTAAGACTAATACATGTTTTAACTATTAATAATACTTATTTACTTATTTATTATTAATTAATAACAACTAGCTGTTTATTTTTAATAAGAGCCCAGTAAAGCCTACAGCTTAAGGGTGAAATAAAATCAAATAAATAGTCGAGCTTCAAAATTATTCATGTCATTGTAAATTGAAACGATTGTATTTATTTTATTATTAATAAAGGTTATTCAATTCAATTCAATTCGAACACGCAGGCACTTATCGTAAAACTTAGAAGTAAAACTTCAGCAGTTGAGGTGTGTTCACGACAGCGATGTCAGCGACATGTCCAGACAGGAATGTCACACACACACACACACACACAGATATCCATTCAAAGGTTAAAAGAAAATGATGCACACAGCCTAACAACGTAAAATAATTTATTTAAAGTACACGGGTTAAATAATTTATAAAATAAATACTTACAAGTAAATAAACGTTCGATAATAATAATAATAATAATAACAACAATAATAATAATAATAATAATAAGTAAATAAGCGAGCCAAAACCTCAAAATAATTTGTAAAATAAATAAACAGTAAAATACTTTAAAAAGGATAACAATAAACTAAATCAAAATATGTACACCGACTAATCATCCCTCATTAGGTCCCTGAAGGCGAGGTCAGATAGGTCTTTAGTTCTAGGTATTACCCCTAGGCACGGGTTGGGTCTTAGAATTACGTCCAAAACAATATTTTTGAATAACAAATTAGAAGAGATTTGTGCTGAGGAAAATGTACCCTTCGTAAAGCTGTGGTCCGAACTCAATGATCCTAGCCTTTTTATAAAAGATGGGGTGCATTTTAATGAAATAGGTAATGCTAGGCTAGGTAGGTTAATAGACGAAAGCGTGCGAAAGCTGTATAGGTCGAAGCCTTCTTTAAACGTTGTGGGTCCGGGAAACGCGGGCCCGACTTGATAAATAGTTTAAAACGCGGGCCCATGGTAAAAAATAACTTAAACGTTTTTTATTGCAACGCGCGTAGTATTAGAAATAAATTAAATGAATTTAAGGCGGTAATTTATTCCGGCAACTATGATATAGTTGCTATCACTGAAACTTGGTTAAATACCGTGACTCGGGACTTGTTGGGGGAACTTGAGATACCGGGTTTTAAACTCTTTACTAATGATAGGTTACATAGATTTGGAGGCGGCGGTTTGCTGTACATTCGTAATTCCCTTAGGGCTATCGAGGTTAAGTTAGATTTTCCGGCAGCAATTAATGCGATCTGTGTTGAAGTTAGGGCGCGTAGTATTAGTTTTATTTTTGTTGTTGTTTATAGACTTCCCGTTCAACCCCTCGATATAGATACTAGATTTTACTCACTTCTTGGTAATTTTATTGACAATCGGAATAGTATAATTGTCGGAGACTTTAACTGCCCTAATGTTAATTACGAGAATTTTACGGGTAATGAAGAGGGTTTGAGATTGGTTGAGTTTATGGACGATAACTTTTTACGACAGATAGTTACCGAACCAACGCGCGGTGATAATATTTTAGATTTGGTGATGACGAACGGACGGCGAGAATATAGTCGAAGGTTTAGAAGTAGGCGAGAGTTTAGGATGTAGCGATCATCAAATTCTTAGGTTTAAGTTATTGATAGAAAACACTAAGGATAGTAACGTAATAGAAGTCCCTGATTTTCGTAGGGCTAATTTTGATAGTTTCGCGGATAGGATGAGAGTAGTGGACTGGGATAACTTATTTATGGGTAATGACACAAATTTGCTTTGGGTGGCGTTTAAAGAAAGTTTTAGGAATATTGAAAGGGAGTTTATTCCTCGTAGGCCCAAGCGCGCTAGTAATCGTGGTAGACCGAAGTGGTGGAGTAGGGAAATAGGAGAGTTTATAAACGAGCGTAATAGAGCGTATAGACTTAGTAAGCGTAATGGCCAGGTAGCTAACTTTAATAGATATATCGAGCTTAGACGTCAGGTTAAAAGATCAGTTAGGAATGCCAAGCGTAATTTAGAGATACTTATAGCTGCGGATAGTAAACATAATCCAAAAAAGTTTTTTGAATACGTTAATAATCGTAAGCCGGTAAAAAATAACATAGGCCCTCTAGTGGATGTTAATGGCGCTTTGGCTTCTGACGCTCAGGCGATGGCGGGTATTTTCAATAATGTTTTTGCGACAGTTTTTACCGTAGAAGACGTAAATAATGTCCCCGACGTGGATGATATCGTTCCATTTAGTAGCGAGACTATTTTGGATGAAATAACTGTTTACGAGGCTGAGATTGCGCATTATATCGATAGGCTAAAAGTTAGCAAGGCTCCAGGCCCTGACGCTTTTTATCCCAGACATTTGAAAGATTTGAAAGAAGTTATCGTAGGCCCCTTAACGAAGATCTTTAATCAGTCACTCGAAACGGGGATTATTCCTGAAGACTTTAAATTAGCTAACGTCACGCCTATTTTAAAAAAAGGCGACCGCGCGGTAGCTAGCAATTATAGGCCCATTAGCTTAACGTCAATTGTAGGTAAACTTTTGGAATCCGTAGTTAGGGATCGTATTATCGATCACTTAGAAAGTAGAGATTTGATTAATAGTAGTCAGCATGGGTTTCGACGCCATAGGTCTTGTTTAACTAATTTGTTAGAATTTTATAACGAAATAGTGCGCGAATACGATAGGCATAGAGCAGCTGACGTTATTTATTTAGATTTTAAAAAGGCGTTCGATACAGTTCCGCATAGGAGACTAATTGCGAAGGTTAAAGCGCACGGTATACGCGGTCAGGTAACTAACTGGTTAGAAGAATGGCTTCGTGCTAGGAGACAGAGGGTCGTAGTTAATGGTAGTGAATCAGGGTGGTTAGATGTAGGTAGCGGTGTCCCACAGGGTTCAGTGTTAGGCCCATTGCTATTCGTAATTTACATTAACGACATAGATGTAGGATTGACTAGTAACGTGTCAAAATTCGCGGACGATACTAAAATAGGCGGTAAGGTTGTTAACGAGGACGATAGAAATAGATTCAAGATGTAAATGGATTATGGAGTGGACAGATAAGTGGCAGATGCAATTTAACGTAGACAAATGTAAAGTTTTGCATATAGGTTCTCGCAACAATAATTACGCGTATACGATGGATGATAGGGAGTTAGCGAGCGTTGACGAGGAAGTAGATTTAGGCGTACGCGTATCTAAGGATTTAAAGGTTAGGAACCAGTGCCTGGAGTCTTGCGCAAAAGCTAATAGGATGTTAGGCTTCATAGCGCGTAATTTCGAATTTAAATCGAAGGATATTATATTGCCCCTTTACAAGTCCCTAGTCAGGCCTCATTTAGAATATGCAGTTCAGTTTTGGTGCCCGTACTTGCGTGAGGATATTGATAGGTTAGAAAGGGTTCAGCGTCGTGCCACGAAACTTATTCCGTCATTGCGCAATAAGCCTTATGAAGATAGGATTAATGAGTTAGACCTGTATTCACTCGAAACTAGGAGATTAAGGGGGGAGCTTATTGAAGTTTTCAAAATCGTTAATAACATCGATAACGTAAATTTTGACAAATTGTTCACTTTTGATAATAGTAATACTCGCAATAACGGATTTAAGTTGCGTGGCAGGCGTTTTATTACTAATATCGCTAAAAACTTCTTTACGTTTAAAGTAATTGATAAATGTAATAATCTTCCCGCGTCAGTCGTTCATTCTACCAGCGTTAATACAGTATGTTTAAGAACCGTCTTGACAGATATTTTAAAGGTATTAACGTTGTTTAATTTAAAAAACAACAAAGTTAGCAACATAAGCTCTGGTGGTGGTGCTCGAGGATGAGTCTGTTGACGATGAATGCCAGCTTGTGACATGCCAGCGTGTGATGCCAGCAATAAAATTATTAAAAAAAAAAAAAAAAATTAGACTAACACGAATGTAGATGTAGCTCAGAGCGTAAACTAACCCACTTTTTGTTTAACTTTACCTACTTTTTTTTTTTTTTTTCTTATCCTCTCCTTACTTTGCATGTCTCTAACTCTTTTCTTGCATGTTTGTAGTTTGCATGGTATGACAGTGAGTTAAGACTGTGTTTGCATGGCTTGTAAGCGTTCTTATTTTACTTCTTTTCATCTTTCACCCCTCTCTTATTCTCTCCGACTATCTTTCTGACTTGTCGGCAGTGGCCGGCGGATGATGATGGTGAGACACTTTTCCTCTTTTTCTGAATGAATGTTAACCCATGAGTGATAGGTGTTGCTCTTACTTAACCCCTTACTCTTCTCAACCCCTACTCTTTCCTTTCTCTCGGGCTAACCTTAGAGTGGATCTTAGGGTCTTTGTTAGCCTTAGCTTCTGTAATCTGTAGATCTGTAGATCTGAAACACTATCGTAGGTCTCAGGTAAGTGGAAAGGTCTCCGGTAGGTATTGCAATACACCTTAGTTTCTCTAAACTCCTTCACTCCTAGTTTCTGCGCTAGAAAGTTGCGAGTCCCCACAACAAAGGTGAGGAGGCGCGGCATCGTCATCATTTCCTGGTTCTTCTAAACCCTTAGCTTTCACGATGTACTTGAAATCATCCGCGATCCTCACATGTACCCCGTAAGTTTTTGGCTCACTCGACACAAAAGAGTCCGCGTAAGCTCTTCGCCAAGCTCGTCCTTGATCTCGTCAGTAAGTTCACCAAGAGATTCGCCTATAGGAGGCATATATTCACCTTCCTTATCCGTAAACACCACACTGTCGGTATCAGTATACAGGACCCGTCGACCCAGAGAATGAATTAAACCCCAAAGTTTGATGCGTTTGTAAGCCGTTGTAAAGCTAGCCACAGGGATGTTTGTGACGCGGGAGGTGTCTGTAGTCAATTAGGTCGTATTACCTACGTGCACAATTTCAAGAACCTCTTTATCGTCAGCTTTGGCGTAATCCCATATTTCGTCAAAACTTTGAGCTAAATGCACGTTCCCCTTGTCAGTATTTTGTGCAAACATGCCCAAAAACTGTTCCAACAAATCTTTGCACTAAAGCGCTTGCTAGGGTTTCGCGCACTTTACTTCCGCTCAAGCTGTATACCCCCACAATCACGGTAACACTGATTATAGCGTGGAAAAAAGATGTTAAGAATTTCACGCCCCGTGGAAAAAAGATGTTAAGAATTTTTTGCATGAACAGGATACTTATATACTTCATAAGCCTGGGCGAAGAAGGTTTAAAACTGCTAGAGCAAAAGCTCCATTGTTGAAACTGTATGGCAGGCAGATTTGATTGATATGCAAAAGTACTCGAATTATAATGATGGTTACAGGTGTATATTCTATTTATAATTGACGTCTTCTCCAGATACTATATTTATGAGTTGTACCTCTTAAAAATAAAACGCCAGACGTAGGTGACAAAAACTAGAGTCTTTGTCGTTAAAGAGAAAATAGACTCCCAGCCTATTTCTGTACAGATTTAGGGAAAGGGTTTATTGGTCGTTCTTTACAAAAAGTGTTGGCGCAATTTAACATTAGTTATTATTGCAGCAAATCAGTGCATAAATCGTCTTTAGCTAAAAGAGTGCAACGAACCATCAAGGAGCGCATGCATCGTAATTTTACGCATAAAAATACAGATACATAGGAATTCTGAGTCAGTTAGCATCATCCTACAATTGCTCTTATCATCGCACTATTGGGACATCTCCAAATGAAGTTTTTAAAGTGGTGTGTATACAGAACCGAAAAATAGGACCAGATCATCATTCTTGGTGGAACGTTTCAAAATCTATGGCGAAGAACTGCAGAAGGTTACGTTCAATTTTGGCAAAAAGACGTTCAGAATTGAGAAACTCTTAAGAAGTAAAGGTTCAGGGAAACGAAAAATGTACTTTTTTATGTAGGAAGTAGGGGCCAAGACGAGAGCTAAAAATCAAGGTCTAGGGTTTTTTAGATGCTTGGCCGCTATACGTTTGAAATGACAAAGATTGTTCCAGCGTTCACCGGTTGAATAGATGAAAGATTGAAAATACCGATTAACTCTTGCATTAGAGAGTTGGACAGAAAAAAAATGGAGAATGTGTAGAAAGTCTGGTACTGCGTGTCGTCCTTAAAGGAGGAGGCATCCAGTTAGAGAGTTCAGAAGAGCAATGTCCATTATAACAGCGATAGTAAAGAGAGAGTGAGGCAACAATGCGGCGAAGAGAGAGGGATTAAAGATAGTAAGAGGCAGGGAAGTGGAGACAAAAAGCCTTTGATTCCACCCGGTCAAGTACGGCTGTGTGGGTTGAGCCACACCACACGTGAGGCGCGTACTCCATACAGGGGCGGACAAGACCCCTTCACAGAGAGAGCAAATGAATGGGGATGAAGGAACTGCGGAGGCGGTACAACACAACTAGTTTCTTAGAAGCTCTTTTAGAAAGAGAATATACAGTATGTGATCTTTCTAGGGAAGATCACGAGAAAAGGAAACGCTAAAAATGTTAAGAGAAGAGGAAGGATTGAGTTGTGTATTGTTGAATGTAAGGGGATAGTCGTGTGGGTGATTGTGACGAGTAGACAGATGGAAGAGCTGAGTCTTTGATGCACTGAAAGCCACAGGATTTTCTCTGCCCCAGTCACAGATAGTAAAAAGTTCAGAGGTCAGGTGCACCATAGCCGTCCTACACGAATCATCCAGTAACTGTTGAGAGGGCCGCTTTTTGAAGCGTGTGGAGAAGTGAAGAGTGGAATCATCGGCATTGGAGGGGATAGGACAGAAAGTGCGATTTAATAGATCAGTAATAAATAAAAGGAAAAGAGTGAGTGACAGGACAGAACTCTGATGAACACCACTGTTAATAGCTTTAGGAGAAGAATAGTGGTCATCTGCAATCGCAGCTATAGATCGGCCAGAAAGGAAATTAGAGAGGAAGGCATAGACAGACGGATAGAAACAGAAGGAGGGCAATTTGCCGGCGTTCGGCCCCTCCTTCCTGCATAAAAAAATTAGAATGTCTAACCAAGAATGAATTTGCTGTTTTTTTTTTTTTATATTTCCTTTATGAGATGATCTGATGATCACTTCTAATATAGTAATTATAATCCCACTGATTCTCGCTAATAATGTTGCCTCAAAAGCAGAGACATACTATATGGGCATTATGTAAAACTGCGTTCAGAGGGTACAGAGTGAGGGGAAAATATTATGTGAAGAGTAAGCTGAAACAGTATAGGAAAAATTTTAGAAGTATGTTAAGGAAATAAAAGGTTGCCCTTCACTTTTTCCATTAATCGGTGGGGTCCAGGACGTTATGAATCTGTAGGAATCTATATACTTCAAATCTGCAAAAATGAGAGAAGAAAGATCTTAATTTACTCTTCGGTAATGTTTTAATAAATGAATTTAAAGATTCCATAATTCTTTTCTCTAACTAAAATCGTTTTCAAAAAGCCAAAAATGCTGATCATTTCTCGACAGGGATGATTTTATTTTATGACCATATAGATGTCCATGGCTCATCATATTCCCCATGTGTCCTGAATTTTGGGATATCCTGCATATACAGTACATATTTTGTCGCTATGACAGTGCTGTCTACTTGTTGTATTTACGTACAACTCATGATTTTTCCACGGACTACATACAACTAGCCCCGATCTCCTTGTTTGAAAAAAAAACGGTGATAAGTATGTTCACAGCAGAGAAACTTCGATATATATATATATATATATATATATATATATATATATATATATAGTGTGTATTATATATATATATATATTAACGTAAAGAACGACGCTTGTACAGGAGAATATGCCGCGCAAGATGAGAGAGAGAGAACGAAACAAATGAAAAAATGAGGTAACCACCCGGGAATCGAACCCGGGATCTTCCGATTGCCGTCAGATATGATAACCATTACACCATGGGCCTCACTCAGTCAAATGCCGTAATTCTTCTACATACGCGCAGAAACCAATGCGCGTATGTAGAAGAATTACGGCATTTGACTGAGTGAGGCCCATGGTGTAATGGTTATCATATTTGACCGGCAATCGGAAGATCCCGGGTTCGATTCCCGTGTGATTACCTCATTTTTTCATTTGTTTCGTTCTCTCTCTCTCATCTTGCGTGGGATATTCTCCTATACAAGCGTCGTTCTTTACGTTAATTATACTGCGTGTTTGCAGTTTAAATGTATATATATATATATATATATATATATATACACACATAGAGTGTGTGTATATATATATATATATATATATATATATATATATATATACACCTTATGAACCTTATGTTGTTTCGTGCGCTGGTCTCTCTTCACACGGAGGTCAAGCTGGTGGCCCCACCTCTAGGTCTGGCTTGGTGGAGGAGCGAGTTGCTTTCTTGTGCTCTCCATCGTACATAGCCAGGCACGCCCGGCTCATCTGGTACCGTCCTGAGCCAGACATCCAGTCTTCTCTTGAAGACTTCAACTTTGACCCCCGTAACGTTTCTGAGGTCCTTTGAAAGCTGGTTGAAAAGTCTTGGCCCCCTGACAACCAAGCTATTTTCCTTCAGAGTTGAGGAGGTCCCTTGTCGGGCCCTTAATTTGGGAACACTACACATTCTGCCTTTCCTATTTTCCAGTGTTGTTTGAATGGTAATTGGGTTTAGTTTTAGGTTTGGTACCAGTTTTTCGATCACTTTCATATGTAGATTATGGTGTACCTCTCTTTTCTTCTTTCCAGGGAGTACAGATTTAGTTTACGTAATCTTTCCCAGTAGTTGAGTTCTTTGCAGCCATCAATCTTGGCTGTGAAATGCCTTTGCGTTTCTTCTAGTTTATTAGTTTCTTCCTTTTTATATGGGACGTCAAAACTGAGCAGTATTCAAGTTTTGGTATAATCAGTGTTTTTAGCAGGGGAATCATTACTGTCCTGTCCCTTCTCTTGAACGTTCTTAGTACCTGTCCGACGACTCTTTTTGCTTTATTTATCGCTACCTGATTATGTGTTTCAAATTTCGCATCATCTGTCATTATTACCCCGGATCGATCGCTTTCGTGATTCTCTGAATTTTCTGTCTATCTGGAGCATAATATGCAGTCTGTTTAAGTTCTTATGTTCTACCATATCTCAAAAGCTGAAATTTCTCAGTGTTAAATGTCATGTTGTTATCTTCTGACCATTTGTATATTTTGTTCGTGTCCATCTGCAATGCCTCCACGTCATGTACAACGCTGATTTTTCTGCTGATCTTTGTATCGTCTGCAAAGGATGTTACTATACTCTTGCTATTTACTCCGCTGTGTATGTCTGTTAGCATGATAATGAACAGGAGTGATGATATACCTTGAATTTTGACGACCTGGAGACGTTCTCTGAGGAATTTGTAGATCCTGTTATTCCCATATATTTCATTTTATGTGCTATTATACCATGGTCACATTTGTCGAAAGCTTTAGCAAAATCTTTGTATACAACATCGTAGTTGTCATTGCCTTCCAATGCATCTAGGATATGGTTGTAGTGTTCTATTAGTTGTGATAGGCATGATCTACCTGATCGGAATCCATGCTGATTTTCATTGAATCTTTCCCGTGTCTCCAGGAAATCATAAATTTTCTCTCTAACTATTCTTTCAAATACTTTTGGTGAGGTGGGACGTCAATGAAACTGGTGTATAGTTCTTTGCTTGAGATCTGTCCCCTCCTTTATATATAGGGACAATGTTTGCTCTTTCCAAGATGCTCGGTATTACCCCAGTGTCTAGGGAGCTTCTCCATATCCAGTATAAAGGTGTAGCTATTTCATTTTTACAGTTTTTAATCAATAATGAGTTCCAATTGTCCGGACCTGCAGCTGAATGTGGTTTCATTTATCCTATAGCTCTCGCTACATCTTCTGGGGTAAAATCAAAGTCTGTTATATACTCTCCTTGCAATTCCTCTTCAAAGAATGCATTTATGTCAGGTATCGCTTTGTCACTTTTTGGGGTACTGAAAACTGATTCATATTGAGCTCTCAATGTATCAGATATTTCTTTTGGATCGTCGGTTAGTTCATTATTTCTCGTCCTTAAGGGCCCAATAGCAGCGCGCGTTTTTGTTTTCCTTTTTGCATAGCTATAGAAGTATTTTGGATTTTCCTTTATTGCTTCTACCGCCTTTTCCTCTTCCCTCTCTGTATGGTCCTTAATCAGGGCTTGTATTTCCCTATCGATACCCTCCAGTTTTTCTTTTATTGCTTTCCTGTCATTGTCTCCGCAGTTGCCTAACTTCGCCTCCACTCTCTTTCTTTTGCGGAATAATCTTCTCTTTTGCTTCTCTAGCCAGCTCCTCTTTCTTTTTGGCTGTGATTTCGGAGCATATTTTTCTAAAATTCTCAGCGTTTTTTCTTCCAAGGTTGTTAGCATTTCTTCAGTTGTTTTATTCTCGAAAATTGTTCTCCATTCTATTTGGGCCATGTGCGATCTGATTGCTTTCCAATTTATAGTCTTGGAGTTTAAGTTAAAGGCCCAGAATTTACTTCTTTCCTCAATATGTGTATTGTCTTTTAATGCTGTCGTCATGTTTGTTGATATCTCGATTAAGTTGTGGTCTGAGATAATGGTTAGGGTTATTTTTATATCAGCAATCAAGTTCGTGTTATTCGTGAATACCAGAGCCAGGCAGTTATTTTTTCTGGTATTTTCTGTTATCTCCTGTGTCAGCATAAACTCATTTGTGAGAGCCATCAACATTTTTGCTTGCTCCTGGTCTTCTCTTGTGCCCCCCTTGTCGTGATGAATATATATACTTCTATCCACTTTTTTATATTTTATAAATGGGAAGTTAAAGTCTCCGCAAATCATTATATTGGGGAGATGAAGGGTTTATGGCCTTTATTAGCTTTCTGATGTCATCAATGGCCTCCGAGAATTTCTCGGTTGGGGTGCTTGGAGGTTGATAGATGACTATTACTATCACGTTTAGTTTTTCTATTTTCACTGCTAGGAGTTCCACATAGCTGTTTGATTTACTTATTATCGTCTCTGTCATATAGCCTTCCTGTACATATATAGCACAGCTACCTTTACGTCTCGTCGTTCTATCCGCTCTTAGTAAGTTAAAGCCCTCTATATTTATCTCGTTCTTATCAATACAATGTTCGCAGTTTTCACAATTTCCTTGGCAATCCTTAAGATGAGTTTCTGTGAGGCATGCGATGTCCGCCCTTGTTTCGTCCATAAATCCTTTCAGGTACGAAACCTTATTGAGTGATTGGTTTGGTCTTATTCCTTGAATATTAGCCAGGGCAATTTTTATGTTCTCTGTTTTTCGTTGCCCCTTGCGCATTTCAAGTTCGTTTTCCTTCGATACCTCTTGATTCGTTGTCCTATGATCCTCCAAGAGAGATCCGTTTCTGTCTACTTGTACTGGTAGCTTCTTGCCCGGTAGCGGTTTGGCTCGGGGGTTTCCAGCTGTGTCAACTGCATGTGGATGACATTTAGCATCCGTAACGTGTCCGCGATGTTGAAAAAAATTTCTTGTTCGCTTATTGTGTTCCTATTGTTGTTCCTATTGTTATTGTTATTCCTATTGTCATTTAAACTTTTTCCTTTGTTCTTTGAGTCCGTCGGGAGATGTCGATAGTAGCATTTTTTCCCGAATTTGCAGGTTCCACATTTTGCGTAAGTCCTGAAAATGTCCAGGTGGTAGAATTTACATCTGTCTCCCAATTTACAATGACCATTATTATAGAAGAAATTGCATATTGGGGGATGTTCATATACTGTATGCTTATAATTCCTTCCCCATATTTACTCGTGGCCTTTGTTTTTTGCTCTTTATTGGAGGACAGTTTCACTTCGTTTTCTTGACTGCCCTCTTGTTTTGTCCTATTTGTGGTATTTGTGCTAGTTGTGTTTGTGTCCTTCGTTGCCCTTATGCTGTGTGTTGTCTTTACACTCTTTGTCGCCTGTGTGTTTTCAGCCTCGTTTTGTGACGATATTTTTTTTTTTTCCTATTTCGCCTTTCTCCGTTTCTTTCGTTTTCCACTTTTCTTTGTTCCCACTTTCCTCTTTCATTCTCTTCTCGTAGTCTCTTTCTGCTTTAAATACTGTAAAAGAGTTTAATTCGGTCAAGCAGTTTTCGCAGAAAATTTTTATCCCATTAAACTGTTTTGCGTTCGTTATAAGAGAAATTTTTTCATCTCCCCATTCTAGGCATTTTAAATCAAAAAGTAGCTGACAAAAATCACACCTCATCGCCCCTGTCTCATTTGTTGCATCCTTACAGATACCACAGAGTTGCGGGTATGTATTAATTTCCATGTTGGTGAAGTGAATCAAAAAGGGGTATTATGGGAGGTATTGGGTGGGGATGACTCAAGCTGGGTGAGGGAAAGAATTTTCCGTTACTCCGGGGGCGGGGGATGGGGGATGTGGCACGCTGTATGCTTCTCACTGATTGGTCCTCTCGACTGTGGCTGCGGGGGATAATGGGGGGATATTTGCGGGTACTTCAAAAACAAAACTTTCCTCACAAAGAGACTTTCGGAAAAAAAACAAATGCTGTATATATTAATTCACTTTGTTTTTATTTACTTTTTTTTTGGTATATCGGCACCATTTAAAACTGATTAACTGCAGGATTTTTACTGTAATACCGCTTTTATTCGGACTTCGATCGAAACACGTGTAACCGTCACAAGAGCAAGCGTATATATATATATACACACACACACACACACTCAGTGTGTATATATATATATATATATATATATATATACACACACACACACACGCGAGTGTGTATATATATATATATATATATATATATATATATATATATATATATATATATATATATATATATAAGTAAATCATGTCGATCCTGAAGAGTCCAATTCTTAATTTAAACAAAAATGTAAATGTTGTTCTTTGTTTGTAGCTTTTACATTATATGGAAGAAGAATAGCTGTAAAGGTTTGTTCCCAATCTTGAAAATGTCCTATTACCGCTTTTCCGTTTATTTGGTTAATGCCATTCGTACTCTAATTTTTCGTGCTTTCCATTTGTAGTCTTTGTCGTCCTCATTTTCCTGTTTCCATAAAGAAATCTAATACTTGAAGGGTTACTTTCATGAAAATGGGTATCTATTTCGTTATTTTATATCCATAAACATAATTCTTATACATTCTTATCTATTTACCATCCAAACGATCTAGTTCCTACAGTTCCCAAGGACAGGAGATATCTTTCTCTCATTTAGGATACCTTAATAAGTAATTTATTATATAAACGATATACTAACGTTCTGCAAGAATATTTACCTGCCATATACTTCAAAATTGTTTTAAAGAACCCTTCCACAATTGGCTTCTCTTCCATGAAAGATCAAATTCAGTCTCTAAGACAGTCTAATGTCGTTCATCTTTTTACCTGTTCCTGTTGTGAACGTGGAAACCATGCAAACTTCTCTTGGTATCAGTTTGTTCACACATGGGTATCAGCAACAGAACATACATACATTGCCTTAAACCAGTGGTTCTTAACCTCTATAGGGCTGCGACCCAAATTCTGGTCGCGGTGCTAGCTCGGCGACCCATACCAACAAACAGTTCACTCGTAATAGATAATAAAATTACTGTTAAACAAATTTGAACTTTTCCTTTTTTCTCAAATGGAATCTGGTGATTTCTATAGATTTTTGCACGCTGATTACGAAAACGACCACGAAATTTTGCTATCACGTAAGGTTTTTGAGTCACATTTTTATATTCGAATATACAATAATAAAATAATCTATACACAAGGACAATATTAAAATGGTTTTTTACTTAATTAAAATTTTTTTCTTGATGATTTTTGCTTGTAAGTGACATCTGACATCTGAGGCTTCACTTATTAGCGTTCAGCAGTAATCAGCCAGCATGTTTGGACTCCACTTGCCCTGGTATCGTTTCTCCATCGCAGAAATATCCTAATGAACTTCTCTTCATGTTCATTGCTGACATCTTGCAGGTTTGGCAGAAAAAAATTCAAGTGCGAATGCAAAAAAATTAATTTTTGAACTCATATTACATCCCAATGATCTGTAAGGCTGGAGAAGTTCAATTCTGCATAGTTAGGGGATTTTTTGGTTGCCTAAGAAATTCTGGGTCACTGCTTTAAAAGCATCCCAAGCTTTTTTTTCAGTCATTCAGGACTTCGTCAAAGGCACCATCTTTCATTAACTTATTTATTTGTGAACCAACGAAAATTCCTTCTTTTATTTTGGCATCCCTAATCATATGAAATTTTTGTTTCAAGTATTGGAATTTATCTCCTGCTCTGTCCATTGCCTTAACAAAATTTTTCATAAATCCTAGTTTGATGTGTAAAGGTGGCAAGTAAACTTTTTAAGGGTCCACCAATTTATGGCACGCAACATTTTTTTGTCTAGGAGTAAAAGATTGACGAGGTGGTCAGTTCTTAACAGTATATTAAGAATTCTTTGCTCTGCTGCCCCATTCACAACGAAAACAGCAATATTTTGTATATCCAAGCTCTTTCATATGGACAGCATGTCCAGTAGAACTGAAAGATAGATATTTCCAGTATGCAACAGGACAGACTTCAAACTATTTTGACGAATCAATGAAAAGTCCATTCTAAAGGTTTATGTTCGTGTCCTAGGGCCATCATCAAACTATCACTGTCATTACAAAAGGAAAGATTACCAGTCATAGAAAAGAATTTTGCCATATCTTTTTGGCTTTTTCGAAAAACGGATAAGCAAGTTCCATCCCTATAATCTGGACCCTAAAAGTTCTGCTTGACTTTTCAATAAATTCAAATCTCGACCCATATCATTAAGCTCAGGTTGAGTTATCAAGTGAGGCTCTTTTTCCTGAGTTTGTCGATACTCTTCATCCTTATTTGACAATTCCATAGGCTCATTTTCAGCAGGTTCATCATCATCATCTAAGCTCCACGATCCAGGGGACTTAGGAACTGGTAGAGTCTCGCATTGCGGAAGGCAGATTCGGGTATTCTATTTTCTTATTATTATTTTAGGAAAAACCACTGACCTTAGTTACAAAAATAACAATCTTTTAAGTGATCTTTTTGCTCTTTCCAAATCATGGGGACTGCAAATGGCATAGAGGTACTCATACCTTTTAACCAACCACTGAGGATCACAGCACAACGCGCACAGCATATATGGGAAGCCCAAGCTTTATCTTGATCCCCGATTTTGCAGCCGAAGTAGAGCTCATAAGCTTTTTTAATTAAAGGAGTAATGTTTCTTTTGTGATCTTGTATCACGTAATCACTGCACACATAATAGAAACTACTAGGATTGTTCACACATTTACGCGACACTTCAAATTATCAAATTTTTCCTTAAATTATTAGGTAAATGGAAAAAACTAAAATCAAAGTTCACTGCACATGAACAGACCCGCACCATGAAGCAACTTGCGGCAGACTGAATGACTCATAACTGCAAGTTATCTATGGCAGATAACAAGGAAAATTGACATGTTACCACAGGTTTGAACGTGTCAGGAGCAGAAGTTACATCATCCTACATTAGAAAAAACATCTTCTGCTGGGATACTCTCAGGTTTGAGGTAGATGCAGTTTTAATAATTTGTTCAATTTATCATCTATATACAAATTTTGTCAAGAAATGAGCCCCCAAATTTCTCGAAAGCCTGACGTGATACCAAAATTTAGTTAGCATTTTCGTAATCAGAGATGAAAAATGCAAGGAAACAACTATTATCATCTGAGAAAAAAAAATGTTGTTGAACAGTGTAATTAATGGCAAAATGAATAGTATGTCCGCAAAAATGGCGAATGCAATGCAAATGAATGCAATATGATCAACATTGATTACTGGAAGAGTGCAAGTGCCATGCAACACTACCAGAGCCCTGCAATACTGCAAAGGGGGAGAAGGGTATGCAGGAAGGGGGAAGAGGGGTGCATGTAGGAATGTAGGAAGGGGAGAGAGGAAGGTAAGCAGGAAGAGGGGTGGGGTGGAACCTAATCTAACAGTTCAGGTCTACAAAGGTCTATAATTGAATTCTCCAAGAGGGTATGATAATGTACTCCTGAATCGGAAGGACCATCTCTATGTCTAGTCCAATCGTAACCACAGAGCGTGCCGACTTCTCTTTCGTTTGAGAGTTCGGTAGAAGAATCTTTGGTTGCCAAAGAAACACGTTGGTAGTTATTCTTTTATTTAATTTAAGCAAGTTAATTTTCAATCAATTATATAGTCAAATTTATCTTCACAAAAAGTGAATAATATAAGTAATTCTTTAAAAGTTACTGAGGACAGTAATAGTTTAGTCCTTAATTTTAAGATAATCAAATATACGTTAAATGTTGCTTGAACCTACTGCCTAACCTACAGTCAAGCTCCAAGCCCGAATTTATGTATACATAACCGTAAACCCAATTTCCTAACGAACTGAATTTCCCTTCTTCAGTCCGGAGATCCCTTCTAAGACTTCAATCTAGTCCGTCCTGAATCTGTTTTTCCAAGCTTCGGATTCCTCCTTATATACAGGAGAGTTTCATTGTTCTCATGCGTCAGAAGCACGTGATAGTCGTGTGAGACGCTTGAGCAATCCACTTTCTCACGGTCGGACGGAAGTACGCTAAAGGTCGTGTGTGCCTTTCATTAATACTTGAAAAGGCAAGGTTGAGCAGTACGTGAAAGGGCATGAGACGCCTGAGGTTCATGTATTCATGTATATGTGTATATATGAACTGTATGTGTGTTTGTATATATACATATATATATATATACACACATATATTTGTATATATTTGTATATGACAAGAACAAATTTCTTTATTAAAGGCATAGCTGGAAAAGAACAGCCGTCCGCTGGAGCGTCTTGTCACAAAATGCCGGCTTCCCTGATCTCTCTGGGTGGCTTCGAAACACAACCAGTCGTATGGCTTAGACACTTACCCATATTATATATATATATATACACACACACACACACATATATATATATGTGTATATACACACACACATATATAATATACATATATACACACACATACACATACATATATATATATATATATATATATATATATATATATATATATATATATATAGAGGCGGGGCCACCAGCTTGACCTCCGTGTGAAGAGACCAACGTACGAAACAACATAAGGTTCATAAGGTATATATGTTATAATGTAATGTTATAATGTTATAATGTTTCAGACCAACAAAGACCCTAGGATCCACTCATGGCTGGTCTACCTAACTGTGTTCGTAATTGTGTATTGTGTATGTCCTCCGTGGTGGCGGAGGGGACCTACAATTTTACGTGGGTTCCGAACCACACGAACATAAGAAATTTATGTAAAAACTGCCTGTACATTGGCAACGACCAATTTTTACAAAACTAAATAATTATCAATTTAAAACTAATTCATTATCGATTTAAAACTAAAGATAGAATCTCTGGATCCAGAGGATCAAGTCATAATAGACTACTATCCACAAATATGTTACACTCTATATCTATTTATAACCGACATGCAAATATATCAGATCCAAAGAATCCAGTCAATTTCATTACGGTATCCATCAATACCAGTACCTTGCCAACCAAAAATAAATCACGATCCATATCGATTGTGGACCAAGTCAAAATTTACAACCATATACATTACAATATATATACTTAGGAGGAAAAGTGTAGGTGTGGCTGTAAAGACTACAGTAATGTAGAAATGTGTGTGCACCTATTTTGTGTCTCCCATTTCAAGGTATTTGTGGGGCAAGTGAAGATCATGAGTTTTTCAATACCTCACAGTACTATGCGGGGCGCCGCTGGGCAGAGGAATCTCTTTAAATGGGGTGTGTAAGGACAGAGAGTATCCCCTAACCCAGTGCTCTTCAACCTTTTTATGCTTACCGCCCACTTTTGTAACTTTTGAATCTCCGTATCGCCCACCAAAATTAAAAATGCAAAAACTCAAACTAAAAGTTATATACCATGCATAAAACAATAAAATTAATTGCAATTAACGTTAGATTAATGAGATCCTTGAGCCACTAGTGGGCGGTACCGCTCAGGTTGAAGAGCACTGCCCTAACCCAAGATGCTGCCTCCCTATATCCCACAACACTTGTGTTGAGCTGTGGGATCTATCACTACAAAGCCTTAATTTTACTACCTTAAACTATACCCAATCTATCAACATATGCGTCTAATCGATTTTTAAACATGTTTATAGACGTGCTACTAATTACTTCTACCGGCAAACTATTCCAGCTATTTACTATTCTATGCATAAAAAGGTTTTTTGCAACGGCTGTCTCGAACCTTCTACTTGTCAACTTACACCCGTTATTTCTAGTCCTATTATATTGAGATATTTCGAAAAAGCTATCTCTATCTACGTTATCGAACCCATTCATAATTTTGAAAACCTGGATTAGATCACTCCTTAGCCTCCGAGTCTCGAGTGTAGTCAATTTTAACTCCTTAAGCCTATCCTCGTACGACTTTGACCTAAGCGACGGAATCATCTTAGTTGCTCGTCTTTGAACTCTTTCGATTTTGTCGACATCTTTGCGCATATGCGGATTCCAAAATTGGACCGCGTACTCCAAATGGGGTCTAACTAATGATTTATAAAGAGGAACTATAATATGGGCGATTTGTACTAAAAATTTCGAGCTATAAAACTTAACAATTTGTTCGCCTTATTGACCGCTGCTGGACTTTGTTTCGCTACTTTTAAATCACCAGTGACTATAACTCCTAAATCTTTTTCCTGCTCTACGCTTGTTAAATCTTTCTCTGACATACTATACGCAAAATTACCGTTACGCGAACCTATATGCAAAATTTTGCACTTATCAACGTTAAATCTCATTTGCCATGTGACTGACCAATCAACGATTTTATTCAGAGCTTCCTGGATTTTACCTCTATCTTCGTCATTAATCGCCCTACTACCCAGCTTCGTGTCATCCGCAAACTTTAAAACTGTATTGACTAGGCCAACATCTAAATCGTTAATATATATAAGAAAAAGCAAGGGACCCAATGCAGAACCCTGAGGAACGCCACTCGCTACATTAGCCCAAGACGACTCCGCTCCATCAACGACCATCCTCTGTTTCCTACCTCGCAACCACTCTTCTAGCCAATTTATTACTACACCCCTGATTCCATGACCCTTAGTTTTTTTCAATGAGTCTTTTGTGCGGCACGGTGTCAAACGCTTTTTGAAAATCTAAATACACTACATCAACCGCCCGATGACTGTCGTAAATGTCAACCACGCTTTGAAAAAATTCTAAAAGATTAGTTAAGCAACATTTGTTTCGCCTAAAACCGTGCTGCGTATTTCTAACTCGTTTATGCAATTCTAAGTGTTCGACTATATGATCCCTAATTATTGATTCCAGTAGCTTACCTACAACAGACGTTAAACTGATTGGCCTATAATTTCCAGCCGCACCTTTATCGCCTTTCTTAAAGATAAGTGTTACGTTTGCTAACTTGAAATTATCTGGTACGCACCCCTCAGAAATATACGCATTAAAAATCTTTGTTAGTGGCACAACAATGCTATCTTTTAATTCTTTTAGTTGTATGGGATATATGGAATCCGGCCCCGGTGATTTACGCGTTTTCATTTTATCAATATAGCGCATTACCTCCCCTTCACTAACCACAATATTATCCAAACTATTACCATTATCAAAAGGTATTATGTCTATGACCGTAGGGATATTCGTTACATCTTCTATAGTAAAAACTGACGTAAAAAATTCGTTTAGCAAGGTAGCCATTTCCTTGTTTTCAGAAACTAGATCTCCGTTAACATTTTTCAAAGGCCCCAAGACACTTTTTAGACACTTTTTACTGGATTTCTATTTGACGTATTGAAAGAATCGCTTGGGGTTTTCTTTACCGTCACGAGCTATGGAGATTTCAAATTCGCGCTTGGACTTTTTTATTACACTTTTCGCTTCACGCCTTAGAGATATGTAGTTGTTTCGTAACCACAAATTGTCTTTATCGCACTTATGTAGCCTATAAGCCCTATCTCTACTCTTTATAATGTCTCCTACTCTAGAAGTAAACCACAAGGGCTTGTTGTTTACTTTCGCACGCTTAATTTTGTACGGTACACATTCCTCATTTATAGTCCTAAATACTGTTTCGAACGATTCCCACATTAGTTTTGCGTTGGAGTTCCCCATTACGTTTTCCCAATTGACGTGTGACAATTTATTTCGAAATTTACTAAAGTCCTGCGTGGAAGTTAGGAATTTTAGTCGAGTTAGCTGGTTTCGAGTGACTTACTGAGAGGACAAACTCTACCATATTGTGATCGCTATTGCTTAACGGTTCTATTACTTGAAGATCAGTAATTAGCCTATCATCCGTAGTTATTACTAAATCTAAAATACTGTCCAACCTCGTAGGTTCCCCAACCTTTTGAATAAGAAAGCTATCCTCGAGAAAATTAACTAAACGATTACCTTCCGCGTCTCCCTGCATTGTATCGTAATTCACGTTGGCGCAATTAAAGTCACCCATAACTAAAGCCTGCTCACTACCGATTATTCTCTTTAGTTCACGATATAACGCTTCGTCCGTATCAGCTGTTTGATTAGGGGGCCTATATATAACCGCAACAAGAAGTTTGAAATCGTTCAATTTAAGTTCTGCTATAGTCGAATCTATCGGTTCTGGAATTGTGTGCTTTACTTCTATAACGTTCGCAATATTATCTTTGATATACAACATAACACCGCCTCCTCGCCTACCTATTCTGTTTTTAACAAAAAGTCTATAACCTTTAATTTGATACTCCCCTACAAAGTCACGATTTCAGTGCTAAGCCACGATTCATTTATCGCAATTATATCATAGTCTTTACAAGCAATTAAAGAAAAAAATTCGTTTTTTATTTCGTAGGCTACGAGCATTTAAGGATAGAACCTTCAAATTGTTTGTAATTGCGACACCTTCGCGAGCGCAGGGGAAATTTGTGGAATTTACGCTGGGACCGTTCGAGTTACGGCAGCCTGAAAAGAAGAGACAGTATTATGAAATAGTCTTCCTAAACGCGCAGCTCCAACGTCATTAAGATGAAGTCCATCTCCGAGGAACAAGTCCCTCCTGCCGTAGAAACTGTTCCAAAAATTCGCAAAATGCACTCCTTCCTGTTGGCAAAGAGACTTTAGGTTATTGTTAATATAGGTCGCCTTGCTGTAGAAATCGTTACGTTGGATAATTCGAGGAAGTATACCTGTTAAAACAATCTTATTAGTTTTTTCCTTTAATCGCTCTAGTAAGTCCCTGTACCTAGCCAGCAGTTCTTCCGATCTAGAATTTAAAACGTTATTAGTACCGACATGAATAACATACGTTGTGTCCTCGGAGGTACCGTCTGTAAAATGGTCAACACTATTAGTTATATCCTCCACCCTTGCACCAGGGTAGCAGTAACGGCGCCTACGACGAGGGTTTCTCCCACAGAATTCCTCGAGCTGCCCTCGAACAATGGAATCGCCAACGAGTCGTATTTCCGGTTCATCAGCATCATCGAAACCTAAAACAGAAAACTTATTGTTTGTTATTACTGGTAGACATGTCTTAGGTTTTCTCAATGGGGCTCCATTACGCACTCGAACGAAGGGTTGGGAACTAGGGGAAGAGAGAGGGCTATTAATACTATTTATATTATTAGTAGAAACTGAGGCAGGAGGGGTCGTAACTGGAGTCTCAAGGGATTCTAATTTTGCCGTCAGGAGCATCACGCTTTCTTCAAGCCTTACTCTGGCCTCCTTCTCACGTTCTAACTCGTTCCTCAGCACTTCCATGCTTGAGCACCACCTGCAAACTAACTGTTCATTATTATTAGCCATTGTAAACGCGTAAGCGGCAAATTTCCCTTCACAGCGACTGCAAGTACTTGACGGGGGTGCCATGCTTTTAATTAGTTAAAAAACAAAAACAAAAAAAAAAAAAACGAGCGTTTGGAAATTAATAAATTACAACGTAGGTCTACCGCGTTCTTGAAACGCAGAAACAGGTTCTTGTAACACAAATTTATACTAAATGAATATAGAATTAAGCTACCGACAAAAGATCTGTAAAAGAAGAGTATTTATAATACTTATCTGTCCGCGATTCGACCCGATTTTTTCCTTTTTTCACACGGTGTGTGACCACACTCTACCTGACCTCTCGAAGGAAGGAAAAATGAACCTTATGACTCCTCGTTTTCTGATAGATTTGAAAAACAAACAAGGCAAGCCACGTGCAGTAGCCTTGGTTTGATCAAATAATATAGTACTGAATAACGTCAATAAATGAAATATATTCGTTAATAAATGATTAGTAGCACGAAGTAATTTAGTTAAGAATGCACCGAACACTATTTTTTTTAAAACACTTCAACGAAAACCACTTATTCAATTGATAACACTGGACACTCGATAAAACACGTCTGTTCACAAGGAAAGACTGACACACACACATATATATATATATATATATAATATATATATATATATATATTTATCAATTATTATTATTAAGATCATAACCCATAATTAAATTTTATTCATTTAATTACACTCGACCTTGCCGCACGAAAATAAATTAATTCCAGAATATTATTATTGTGTTGGTTAAATATATTAGATTCAAAACAATATTATCTTTAAGCTTATATCTGCATTGCCTTGGTTACCTAAGTTTATGCTTTCGCGACGAAGAGCAAGCTTGTTACTCCACTTTAGAACAACCAATCACTGCACTAAATTTCTTCCCCAATATGTAAAAATCAGTATAAAATAATGCTGCTCCGTATTTCAATCAGATGAAACGAAGAGCACAATAATATGCTCTTCTTGGTCACGCTTAAGCTTTAACAATTTCATATGACAAGAATAACATTGTATAAAAGGCACTAAAACTATACCTAAAGTATTTAATTAATAATTTAGGTTCTAAAATCAAATTTATATTATTCATAAAACGGGTGGTGTAGAGAAACGTTCCAACGCTCTCTCTCTCTCTCTCTCTCTCTCTCTCTCTCTCTCTCTATATATATATATATATATATATATATATATATATGATACAAACCCACAAGGAAAAAGAAAAATGATTCCAAGACCTTTCGTGTATTGAGAAGTACACCTCGTCAGGGGATGAAGGGAGAAGGCGAGATGACGAAAATATATATATATGTACAACGGGACAGAAAAATAAAAAGATTATCACGAAAGGCCTTGGAATCATTTTTCTCTTTTCTAGTGGGTTTGCATCATTCACTCATTTCACAGGTTTAATTGTGAGATTCCTCTCATATATACTGTATATATGTAAAAATGAACAATGAATAAATCATATATAATCTTTATATTCAAATATTCATATTTACATAAGAACCAAAATCGTCTAACGCGAGTTTGGATAAAATTTTGATTTTGATTCTATTCTTGCAGTGTCCCAACCATGCTATCTACCATTTCTATGGTTAAGTCGTATCCATGTTTTTGTCATTGGAGGTTCGCTGTGAGAAGCGAATGTCCCTTAATTTCATTCCCTTAAAGTAGAAACAAGACAATCGACGGTTTAGATCGTTTAACATTTCCATCACAATATTGCACATATCTCCATTTTCCATTTATTATAGACTCTATGATAATTAATTATTATTGTCTTGCATCTAACCCTCATCCCTAAATTTTATTAGATTATACATGCCCATTGCATGTGGCATGATTTGAACCCTTGTTTGTACTTCTTTATTCATTTACTTGATTCTTCCTGAAATGTACCAATTCCTTAATATTTACTGTATACTCGTATAAGTATATATATTTAATTAATAGTTTCACTCACTCTTTGTACAATGGCTATAAACCTTTCATTACTGTATTGCTCTAACTCATCTCTTCTAAATTCTCCCAATAATGACTTGTACTGTACGTACGAATTAAATAACTATGGCGTATTAATTATGAATTGACGTATGGCATAATTTGAAAAAACTATGACGTCATAAGGTAACTTAATTCTCTTCACGTTTTCCATACCTTGAACAGTGAATCACGTGTTTAGTATGTGGATATCTTTCGTATTCAATGTATGGTAAATTCTTTAATAATAATAATAATAATAAAAACTTCATTCTCTATAAGTCATTATTTATATGTTGTGTCCTGTCTGGTGTTATGTAGTATAAATACAGTATTATTATTCGACCATATTCATCCATACGTCCATATCTTATCTTGACGATTTTATTACTTATTCATTCATCTACCTATTGTCTACTTATGCCCTATCAACCTTTCAGTCCATGTTTACTCGTGTCTATATTACGCACACAACCTATTGTGTTACGTACCGATATGTGTACAATACTTTGTGCATTCGTACATGTCCCCTGATAGTCATGATTACGTACATGTAAGTGCGTTCACATGTATTCCTTTTACTTTTTCTTTTATTTATCTCATTCCTCGCAAGATATTCGTTCATGCTGACGGAAGTGTTCGAATTCCGATGACCAGGCAAAAACGAGAGCTTCTGAGGTGAAAATCTCCTCTTGTTTGCTTCTAATCATAAAACATTATTATGTGTGTCATATTATATATATATATATATATATATATATATATATATACACCCCGTATGTGCTCATGTAAATCCTCATTGTCTATAAATATGTAACACTGTAAAAAACTATAGTTAACTGTTTAATTGTAATTAACTATAATAATTTAATATAATGTAATTGGTGTACTTTAATGAAACTATAATTAATGATAATTTAATATAATGTAATTAATGTACTTTAATGAAACTGTAATTAACGATAATAAGCAAATGTGAATTAATTGGTAATTATAATCATAGTTATAATAAACCAAAATTACAATGTACTCAGAGATGTACTTGGGATTGTACTCAATCTACGACCCGACATTATGTCGCCATTTAGGAATGTACACTCGGCGATATTATTATTATTTTTTTATTATTATTTTTTCGTTGGGATAACTTCTTGATTAACTTTCAATTTGCCAAATAATTGGTGACTTGTCCTTTATAAAATTTCTTAATAATTTTTAGATTTAGCTTAATAATGAATCCTGAGTAACTTTTGCAATGTTCACGTTTGGTATACGTTCTCTCTTCGTTATACAAAATGAAGTCATGCCTTGCCTAAGCATTTAATTGTAAATCTTAAACCTTTAATTTTTGCTCATATGCCTATTTTAGTGTAAAGATGCATAGTTCAATTTCCACTTCTAATTAACTTGGCAGACCCAGAAAACATCGGATCTGAAAATACGCTATTTAAGATAAAAATATGGCTTCCTCTTCCTATATCCTGTTTATCTTTTTAACTATTGCCACTGCAAAAAAATTACTTTATTTTCAAATATTGTGCAAAAATAATGCAGCCTTTTCAACATTTAATAATAATGATGTTAGCAGATTATGGGTATATAAGCCCATAAAATTTCTTCCATATTCATTCTGATTATTCTGACTATTCTGACTAGACTGATATAACTTAGAGGTTGAGCATAACTTGTAACATTTTAGCAGTAAATTACAGTTAGAAAAAGTCTTTATCTTCTCCTTCGAGCCGTGCTCTCTTCAGCGAACTTAGTCATTAAAATCTCCCGATACGTTACAAGAAGAGTCGGGGAACCCTCAGAGAATTTAATAAACCTCCCAGAATCCTCTGAGCCACCATAAAAGAAATACAAGTAACAAATCCGTTGCTGCCTCCTAACCAGAACCCCCGTCGACTTCGAACCAACCAAGGCCATAGACGGAGGGGTTAACATATATGTATATATATACACTAAGATTTTTTGATATAAGTCCATTTTTTTGCGGTTTACTAGAATCAAAGCTTCTGTCTTTCATTTCAATGCTGCGGATACTGGCACCCTTTTTTCAACGCAAGAGATAGAGAGTTTCCTCCCACCTCTGCATTAACAGGCAGCTCTACCTTCGCCGGAGACCGCACACACGTTAGGCTATCCATTCATCAAATGTAAGTACCGCATAACCAAATTTGACGCTAAGATTAGCCTAGTGGATAAATACATATGAAGCACGGACATGAAATGAATCCTGAGTAACTTTTGCAATGTTCACGTTTGGTATACGTTCTCTCTTCGTTATACAAAATGAAGTCATGCCTTGCCTAAGCATTTAATTGTAAATCTTAAACCTTTAATTTTTGCTCATATGCCTATTTTAGTGTAAAGATGCATAGTTCAATTTCCACTTCTAATTAACTTGGCAGACCCAGAAAACATCGGATCTGAAAATACGCTATTTAAGATAAAAATATGGCTTCCTCTTCCTATATCCTGTTTATCTTTTTAACTATTGCCACTGCAAAAAAATTACTTTATTTTCAAATATTGTGCAAAAATAATGCAGCCTTTTCAACATTTAATAATAATGATGTTAGCAGATTATGGGTATATAAGCCCATAAAATTTCTTCCATATTCATTCTGATTATTCTGACTATTCTGACTAGACTGATATAACTTAGAGGTTGAGCATAACTTGTAACATTTTAGCAGTAAATTACAGTTAGAAAAAGTCTTTATCTTCTCCTTCGAGCCGTGCTCTCTTCAGCGAACTTAGTCATTAAAATCTCCCGATACGTTACAAGAAGAGTCGGGGAACCCTCAGAGAATTTAATAAACCTCCCAGAATCCTCTGAGCCACCATAAAAGAAATACAAGTAACAAATCCGTTGCTGCCTCCTAACCAGAACCCCCGTCGACTTCGAACCAACCAAGGCCATAGACGGAGGGGTTAACATATATGTATATATATATATATATATATATATATATATATATATACACTAAGATTTTTTGATATAAGTCCATTTTTTTGCGGTTTACTAGAATCAAAGCTTCTGTCTTTCATTTCAATGCTGCGGATACTGGCACCCTTTTTTCAACGCAAGAGATAGAGAGTTTCCTCCCACCTCTGCATTAACAGGCAGCTCTACCTTCGCCGGAGACCGCACACACGTTAGGCTATCCATTCATCAAATGTAAGTACCGCATAACCAAATTTGACGCTAAGATTAGCCTAGTGGATAAATACATATGAAGCACGGACATCGTCGTTAAAATGTATGTCTAAAGTGGTGTGGTAGTCCATTCCATAGTTTGTTTTTTCCTGCGAATTGTAAAATTTTTAATTACTCGTAAATGCTGGTGTAAATACACTACACTTTCAAGAAACTTAGTATGTATATATATATAAATGAACGATGAATAATTTCTATATTCTTATATTCATTCGTATAATTCTTATATAATTCGTATATTTATATAAATCTTTATATTTATATAATCCTTATGTTTATATAATCCTTGTATTTATATAATCCTTATCTTTATATAATCCTTATATTTATATAATCCTTATATTCATTATATTCATATAATACTTATATTTGTATACATTTATATTCATATTTACCCTACAACAACGGCAGTAATCTGGATGAATACATTGATTTGCTGTACAAAATTAAGTCATTATCAGATAACCCCAAATATTCTCACTGTATAATAATGGGGGACTTTAACGCACACGTGAAATCGGAATTCTTTATAGAATTGGTAACATGTGCGAGTCGGCCAATTTAAGTATAAGTGATGTACGTGTATTAGGGGTAGCCAGTGGTAATTTTACATACGTTAGTGATATGAGTGGTACCACCAGGTGGATTGATCATTGTCTCACTAGTAATAATCTAAACGATCGAATTGTTAGAGTTCATATTCTGCATGATTTCCTTCTTTCTGATCATAAACCATTAGAAATATTAATTAACATTACCAATTTATGCGCAACACGACTTAACAAGAACTCAATAGGTAAGAATAATCGCGTCGATTGGTCCAATGTTAATATGCAGCAGAGAATAGAATACAAAGACAGAACAAGTCACTTCTTTAATAATTTAGAAATTTTGCACCTTGCCTGTAATAATCCTTGCTCAAATGATTCTCACTGTAAACTCATAGATAGGTATTATAGTAAGATAATATCCCTGTTAAGAGAAGCAGGAAGCCCCCTGATTAAATCTTATAACTATCATACTAAGATTATTCTTGGATGGAATGATTTTATTGCCCCCCTGAAGTGGGAATCGAAAGACGCCTATGATTTGTGGTGCTTTCATGGTAGACCCAGATTAGAACCAGTATACATGAATATGTATAGAAGTCGGGGTCAGTATAAGACGGCCATAAGGCGATGCAAACAGGAAGAAAAGTCTATTGGAGCATCAAAAGCCTGTGAAGCTCGCATAAATAACGATAATAACAAATTTTGGAAATTTATTAAGAATCAAACGGGTGTCAAAAATGTCCTCCCTCCGACAATCGATGGGGTGTCGGGGGAGGATGAAATTGCAAAGCTGTGGAAAAACCACTATTCTAACATTCTTATTAACAGTGTGAGTAGAGATAATCTTAAGATAGAGGGAGGGACAAGGGAAAATACTTTGATATCATTTCTGAAGTAAAGAGGTTAATTAAAGAGTTAAAGACTGGTTCTGCGTCAGGGGTAGATGACTTATCGAATGAGCACTTAAAATATGCAAATGACGTAGTATGTCTGCATATATCATTGCTCCTATCAACCATGCTTGCTCATAGCTATATCCCTGCAGAGTTCATGAGGGTATATATCTTGCCCCTGGTCAAAAATAAAATAAGTACGGAGACATTCTGTCCAGCAATAATTACAGGCCTATTGCTGTCGCTTCCTGCTTCTCGAAACTACTAGAAAAACTCTTGTTACTCCGATTAAATGATTTCCTATGGACATCTCCTAATCAGTTTGGCTTTAAAATGTCCCACTCAGCTGACCTGTGTATCTATGTACTTAAAGAAACAATATCTATTCCCACCAATCTTTCACTGTTAGGTGGGGCAATGTACTATTCGAATGTTTTGGCTCCTCTTGCGGGGTGAGACAAGGCTCCTTGCTCTCCCCTTTGCTGTTTAATGTGTATATCGACGGATTAATTGCTTCACTTAATGAGGCAACAGTGGGATGTTGTATAGATAACACAAGGATAAATAACTTAGTTTATGCCGATGATATGGTATTAATAAGTCCCTCTGTTAAAGGTCTGGATCGGCTACTAAACGTCTGCGAAGTGTATTTGCAGAAACATGATATTCTGTTTAATGTTACAAAAACTAAGGTTATGCAATTTCATCCTAAAAGCTGTAATCAGCCAGCTGATATAAGGTTTAAAATGAATGGTGAAGTAATTGAGGAAGTACAAGAGTTTAAGTATTTGGGTCAAACTATTACCAGCTCCTTGAGTAATGACTCGGATATAAGAAAACAATCTCGAAGCCTGTGTGCGAAAACGAATATGACCATAAGGAACTTTCGATTCTGTACTAGTGAAGCTAAAGACACTCTTTCGTATTTTCTGCAGTAATATGTACGGAGAGCAACTGTGGGTGAATTATAAGAAAGGTTCTGGCAGAACCCTAAATTTGCTGTACAACAGGTCTTTTAGACTTACATAAATTACCCCCGAGATGCTCAGCTTCGCAAATGTTTGCTACCCGCAATGTCCCGAGCTTCCCGGAGGTAACAAGACGTGCTCAACGCAGTCTAATACAAAGAATTAAAAAATCAACCAACCCGATCATCCACGCTATCCATGAGTTCTGCCATTTATCCTCTAAGCTATGGACTTCTTGGTACGAAAACGTCTGTCTGTAGCTCCACTTCGACATTGCAGTATTATTTCTAATCAATTGTATATATTTCTATCCTTAGTATATGAACTATCATTGTATTAATAATATTTGTCATATGGACTATAGTCTGCCAATAAACCTTTTCATTTCATTTCATATATTAATTTTGATATAGAGACCAAAATCGCATAACGCTGACGCAAATTTGCATAAATTTTTGATTGGCTTTCTATTTTATTTCTGCCAAATAATTGGTAAATTATTTCTTTTTAAATTACTTAATAATTTTTTTAAGATTTAGCTTAATAGTGAAACCTGATTAAATTCTGCACTGTTCATTTTCTGTATACATTCTTCTCTTCGCTATAAAAGATGGAGTAATGTCTTGCTTAACGTTTAATTTTAAATCTTAAGCCTTTAATTTTTGCTCATATGCATGTTTAAATGTAATTGATAATAAAATGCATATTTTAATTTCCATTTTTAGTTAACTCGGCAGATCATGTTAACATCAGATCTGTCAATGTGCGGTTTAAAATAAAAATATGGCGTCATCTTCAAATATCTTACTTATCTGTTTAGACGTTGCTACAGCTATAATATTTACCTTATCTTCAAATATTTTGCAAAATAATGCAGCCTATTGAGAATAAAAACAAAACAAATCAACATTAAATAATAATGATGTCAACAAAATTTGGGGATATAAACTCATGTAATTTTTCAAATATTCATTCTGATATGGCTGATCTAACTTGGAGGCTGAGCATTACTTGTAACATTTTGGCAGTAAAACTACAGTAAGGGAAAATCTTTGTCTTCTTCTTCGAGCCTTGCTCTCTTCAGAGAACTTAGTCTTAAATAGAGAAAAATAATTTCCCGGTACGTTACAAGAAGAATCGGGGAATCTTCATAGAATTTAGTAAGCTTCACAGAATCCTCCGATCCACTACAAGAAGAAATCGGAGAGTAGTATAGAAGAAACTACAGGGATTCCCTATACGATAGCAGTTACTCCAGAGTAACAGATCCGTTGTTGACACCTAACTAGAACCCCCGTCAACTTCGAACCGACCAATGCCATAGGCGGAGGGTTAACATATATATATATATATATATATATATATATATATATATATAATATATACATATTCGTCTCCATGTTTGTATAATTTTTATCTTAGCGAATTTTAATTAAAAACTAGGTAGGATACTTGTCTACTTTTTTATGCAAATATTTTTAAGTGATTAGTTGGCGAGTTATTACTTTTTTATTTTTATTTTAAGTACCTGTGCTGACCAGGATCATCATGTATTCGAGGAATCAGTGAAAGTTGGACGCTGGTCTAAACGTGTGAGATCATCGGAGAGACGGAGAGCCAGCCTCGAAGATGAGCCACGCAGCGGTCGCCTGGCATCGGCTGTGACATCTCACACTGTGCAACGCGCTAACAGCATCATTCGATCAAATCGGAGCGTCACATACAAGGAGCTATCACTGGAGCTAGGAATTAGTGACGGAAGTGTGAATACGATAATTCAGCAACTGAATTATCAGTGACTGAAGATCACAAAGCCCAAACAAAAGAAATTGCTTCTCATTCGTTGGTTCGATACGAGACAGAAGGGGATGACTTCCTTTCACGAATTGTGACTGAGGATGAGACTTGGGTACACCACTTTGAACTTGAAACAAAACGCCAATCCATGGAGTGGCATCACGCAGGCTCCCCACGCAAGAAAAAGTTCAAAATGGCTCCCTGTGCAGGAAAGGTTATGGTCACCATCTTCTGGGACATGAAAGGGGACATTATGAAGAAAGGACAAACAATTAACTCAGAAGCATATGCTGCTACCCTACAGAGACTCTAGAGATGTATAAAGCGAGTTCGAACGGAGAGAAAACTGGAACATGTCCTTCTCTTGCACGATAACGCAAACAAGAGAGGCCATCACAAAAATGCGCTTGACTGTGTTACCCCACCCTCCATACAGCCCGGATGTGGCACCTTCAGACTTCAATTTGTTTGGGCCAATGAAGGATGCTATTCGTGCAAGAAAGTTTCAGAGTGATAATGAGGTTGTTGAGGAGGTTAAGAGGTGGCTCCAGCGGAACCCAGCGGATTTTTACCATCAAGGAATAAAGGCCCTTGTTTCGATGTGGAGGAAAGCCGTAGAAAAGGCTGGATGGAGACTATGTGGAAAAATAAAAACTCATAAAAAAAGGTATGTAACTACTTGTGTACAAAATTTCTGGAACTTACAAGGAAACTTGGAAAGAAAAAAAAAGGTTGGACAAAATATATTGAGTGGCCTCGTGTATATATATTTGCTTCATATAGTTGCTTGTACCTTGTGGTGAATGGACGTGCTGTGTCTCTCTCTGTATTAACACCCAAAGGGAATAATCTCCTTGGCGGTTTATTCTGTTTACACCCGAAAGTGTATAAAGTATCAGTGAATCCGTACATATAATATATAAAGTGAAATTCACTAAAACTAAGAAAGTGCAATACAGTTTACATAATTTATCATCAGTTTTAACGTACCTATTAAAAACGAACTATGGATGGCATTCGAGAAAGCTTGAAACAAGGTAGGAAAAAGGTCATAAAATGTAAAGGTCCGAAAACCCTCGAAAACCTTCGACCACCGAAAGGACAGAAATAGAAATATAAGTAAATAAATAAAGAAAGAATTTGTGTGGATATTTCTTTTTACGCTAATTATGGAATAGCATGGCTATAGGTCCAAATTCTCACTTAATCTGCAATTTGTGTAATCTGAAAACAACGTGAAACGCGGCGATTCGGTGTGATTTCTGTCAACGACTGCAAGACTTTATCTGCATGAATTGGGATGATAGGGAAATAACTCTTGTCTCGAACGTGAAACACGTCATGTGGACCAAATTTCTATGTGGCGCATGTACACAGACGGTAAATTCACTCGCGGTATTTAAAGAAATGGAGATAGCAGACTCGAATGTTATAAAAGAGAATGAAATAATGGGGCACAAGGGTCCGGAAATGTCCCAACGAAAACCCGGTGGATGAGAGAGAGGAAGAAATGACGAATAACAGCATAATACGAACAATTTAATAACAAATAACAATATAAACAATATAATACGGAAGGAAGACATAGATGAAAGAAAAGAAATAAGTAAAAGTTGAAGTAGTCAAACGGTCCAACGAGCGAAATGATAAAAAGATAATAACTAAAAATGCAGAAAATAAACAGCCAAAGAGAAAAATAATGATAATATCAAAATTAAGAACTTTGAAAATAATAAGAAAACAAGAAGTAGAAGCGTAGAAAATAGCGTATGTAAATACTACGAGAAAGGGAACGGCAGATATCGGGATTGGCAATGCATATATGCACATCCCACATTATGCAACCCGCATTACACAAGTGGATACTGCAAATTTGATAAGAAATGCAAGTTCCACCATCTTACGATCTGCAACACCTATGCAAGATATGGGAGTTTCAAATACGGAAAAAAGTGCCGTTACTACCACCTTCAAAGGAACGCAACGAGTGAACAGGAAAAACGAGCATCAAAGAAAAGTGCCAATTTTTTAGACGCAGCCAACACAATTCAGCTGCTAAATATTATCCAGCAATTACAAAATCAGCTGACAAATATATGAATACGAGAGCCGGACAGAAGGCACGCACAAAGGCACTTCATGCGCTATCGGGACAACAGATACCGACAAAAATAAAAAGCGGTAAATTCTCGGAGGACCACAAGGCAACGAAACCAGCACCATCATTGGAAAACGAATCGGAACCACCTGTATGCGAAAACTATAGACGAAAAAATAAAAATAACCCTAGTCAACATTTAGAACCTTAAATCAAACCATTACCCAGATAGAATTTTATACCTGAAAGGACTCATGCAAGAAGCCGGAGCAGATTTTGCATGCCTCACGGAAACTCATCTAAAGGACTGCCAGGCGAACTGTGAAAATTGTGAGTTCTGTATTGATAAAAAAGAAATACAGATTGACAACTGTAACATACTCCGAGCCGACAGAACAGCGAGACGTAAAGGAGGATGTGCTATTTACACACGCAAATGGCATATGGCAGAAATGACTATAAGTACCTCAAACAGCTACGTAGAATGTATAGCAGCAAAAGTTGAAAAATTAAATATGGTACTAATTGTATTGTACAGACCCCCAAACACGCCAACCTCAAAATTTTCAGATTCCATTACAGAGGTAAGAAGCTGGGTAAAAGATCTACACTCTCCAACCCCAAATATTTTTCTCTGTGATGATTTTAATTTCCCATTCATGAAATATAAAAAGATAGGAAAAAATATATGTATACACCAGGACAAGGGGGGTACACGAGAAGACCAGGAGGAAGTAAAAGTGCTACGAGCTCTAGCTGATGAATTTGTTAACGCAAGACATAACAGAAAAAAAAGAAAAAATAACTGCCTAGATTTGGTATTCACAAACAACAGCAATCTAATTGATAATGTAGAAATATCCCCAACTATGATATCGGAACACAACATCATTGAAATAACAACTAATATAAAGGCAACAGGAAAGGAAAGAACATGCACAAAAGAAGGAAGCAAATTTGAAATTTTTAATTTTCACTCCAAAGCTATAAACTGGGGAGATGTTACATCCAGTATGGAAGTAATAGATTGGAAAACCATTTTCGAGGCCAAGACTACGGAGGAGATGCTAATGACGTTAGAGGAGAAGACGTTAGAAATTGTGGAAAAACGTCCCAAAAATACAACAAAGAGGAGAGAGAAGCAGGTTCGAGAGACAAAAGAGGGCATTGTTTCTAAAGAAAAAAAGAGTGACTGCAAAATTAAGTAACTGTAAAGATAACATCAAAAAAATATTAAATGATAAACTGCAAAGTATCGATGACTCATACAGAAACTAATTGAGAAGCATACATAAAAAGAACAAGACAACGCTATAGAAGCGTTATAGGCTAACTTAAAGTACTTCTATAATTTCGAAAAAGAAAGTCGAAAAACCATGCGACTATCGGACCTTTAAAAAAACGAGAACAGTGCTTTATATGATCTAACAGAAGTATCTGAAATATTGAGAGCTCAGTACGAATCATCTTTCAGTATCCCAAAAACTGACAAATTGATATCGATAGAAACGCCTTCTTTGAAGAACCACAAGGGGAATGTATAACAGATTTCGACTTTACGACGGATATTACACAAGCCATAGGGAAACTGAAAACACACTCAGCGGCAGGACCGGATAAATGGAATGCCACACTGATCAAAAACTGCAAGAATGCAATCGCTGAGCCCCTATACTGGATGTGAAGACGATCACTAGACACGGGAGAAATACCGGGCATCCTGAAGAGCGCGAACATAGTCTCAATATATAAAGGAGGAGATCGATCCGAGGCCAAAATCTATAGGCCAGTGTCTCTTACATCTAATCTCACTAAACTATTTGAAAGAATAGTTAGACAGAAAATCTATGACTTTTTGGAAACTCAGAAAAAATTCAACGATAACCAACATGGGTTTCGGTCAGGCAGATCTTGCCTGTCACAACTAATGGAACACTATAACAACATTATTGATGCAATTGAAAGTAAGGAAAACTATGATGTACTATACACAGACTTTGCTAAAGCGTTCGACAAGTGTGACCATGGAATCATAATACATAAACTGAAATATATGGGAATAACAGGAAAAGTAGGGAAATGGATATATAATTTCCTTAGTGAGCGGCGGCAAGTCGTTACAGTACAAGGAGTATCTTCATCAGAATCAGAGGTCCTCAGCTCAGTACCACAAATAACAGTTTTAGCTCCACTACTCTTCATAATCATGCTAACTCTCATAGATGAGGACGTTACCAGAGACAGCAGAGTAACATCCTTTGCCGAAGCCACAAAGATCAGTAGGAAAATAAGAAACCCAGAAGATATAGGACCGCTACAAACCAACATGAACAGAATTTACAAGTGGACGGAAGACAACAATATGAAGTTTAACACTAAGAAATTTCAGCTGTTACCGTACGGAAAAAGAGAAGACCTTAAATCCATGGAATATTATACCCCAAATGGACAGGAAATTCAAAGAAATTCTAGAGCAAAAGATTTTGGGGTTGTAATGATGATGCGTAATTTGAAACACAAAATACGATAGCAGTAAACAGAGCAAAGAGAATAAGGGCAGATAGATATTGAGAACCTTTAAACGAAGTGATAGGAATGTAATGATTCCTTTACTGAAAACCCTGATCATACCCAAATTGGAATACTGCTCGGTCCTAACATGCCCATATAAAAAAGAAGACATTAGACAGCTAGAAGGGATTCAGAGAAGCTTTACAGCCAAGATCAATGTGTGCAAAGAACTAAATTACTGGGAAAGGTTACGCGAACTAGACCTATATTCACTGAAAAGGAGAAGAGAGAGATACATCATTACTTACACTTGGAAAATAATGGAGAAACTAGTCCCTATTTTTTCTCTGAACCTTATAACTCCCCAAACAACGGTGGAAAGTAGAAACGGTAGACTGTGTCGTATTCCCAAATTAAAGGCTAGACAGGGAACATCCTTAACCCTGAAAGAAAATAGTTTTCTTGTGAGAGGACCAAAACTGTTTAATCAGCTACCCAAAGACATAAGAAACACGAAGGGAGTTGCAGTGGATAGCTTGAAAAGAAGATTAGCCGCCTGGCTCAGAACGATCACCGATGAGCCGTGCGTACCTTGCTATGTGAGGTGGAGAACACAAGAAACCATCTCACTACTTCACCAGGCCAACTCGAGAGGAGAGGCGACAAGCTTGACCTTCGTGAAATGAGGAATCATCGCGCGGAACCTTTGTAAGGTTGTAATTTAAGGTGTGTGTGTGTGTGTGTGTGTATATATATATGTTTTTTTGTGAAAATTCACGCCTACCTAAAAGAATTTTCAATGAATAGCTGGCAGCTATTGTACATACAAATTTATCATTGGAATATAATTGCACAAATCAAACAAATTTAAGAAACTTAAAAATTCATGCCTTCTAGCCATATATATAATAGGAAATATAGAATATACTGTCCACAAACATTTGAATATAAACTCTGATGCTGCTGGGGATTAAACAATTCTCTGCGCATGTAACTGTTTTAGAAGATCCATGACAAAATAATCACGCCATAAATACATTGTGAGAGCATCGTAACAGTAAAGATACTCTCGATTTTTAAAATACACTGCAAACTAATTAACATCATTTCCCCCTGCCAAATATGTATTTATTATACGTCCGACCCGGTACTTCGTAATCGGAAGTTTTTCCACTTCATAGGTCCCCATAAATATGTCTCGTGTGAAGCAGTCTTTATTCACAACCCTTTGAAGTGTGACTGCGTCCATTTTTAAAAGTCCGTTATAACGGATCTAAAGCGATCAATTTCAATTAGAGCTTGCGATTCCAGATAAAATGGAACGCTAATGGGCTTGACTAATGCCATGCAAAACTCGAGTCTTATTGCGACATTTCAATGTAGTTGGTGATTTAAGTGGTATTCACATTTGCACAAGAGTCGGGTGAAATATAAAAACCGTATATATTTACACTTTCTATAAATTCGTTTAGCGTCATACCTGTATTAACCCCGTGACAACCGTTAATACTCTGAACCAGGAATCATGCTCAAACATGTCCACAAGTATTCTTTTCCGTAGAATTCCGAGAGCCAATTCTCTATCTGTTTGGATGTTAAGCCTGAAGGGACCGTAAACATTTTCATCTGAATTCGATTTATAGGATATTTGGCGGTCCCCCTTAGTAAATTTTTCTCAATTTCCATTTACTTAGTAGCAGTTAATTTCACGTGATGAACTCTGAAATATGTCTCCATAACGTAGATTACTACGGGTTTCGTAGCCTCCTCACTGCCCTCAGCAAGGTTTAAACACATCTCGGGGGCAGTACGGGCGATTTTAATTTCCATTTCAACCCCTTTCACAAGTAGTTTCTTCTGGAACAAGAAATCAATGTGCAAGCGACCACAACAATCATATTTTATCTTTTTTTTTAGATTTATTAAAATTATTTTTATGGCACTTTCTGCTTTAGGAACATAATAGCCCTCAACCGTCAAATAGGTTTCTTTCGCGTCTTTCGAAAAGTTGAGCACATTTTCCATATAGGCTCTATAATGATAATAGCTGGCTCCTAAAGAAATATTTTTCTGGTTTTGATACACGTCACACTGGCTGATTATTGAATGCAAGAAGTTAGCTTCGAGGTAGAGCGCATTGTCGTTTTCACAATATTACTAGAGCCATAATAAAATGATTCGGCACTTGGTATAACGAACTCTATACGAGCGCTTGAAGAACCAACACTATTAAGTGGATTAACTGTGATAAAGTCGGATTCAGCAATACTTGTCTGTGTAGGTGGTAGTTCAAAGAGTGAGAGTTCTGATTTGCAGCATTCTGGGCTGTGAGGATGTATGAAGTGCGCCATAATGACCGTTGCATTAACGTTTCCTCCTACAGCAAACATACAATTACTAATGAGAGGCAGTTGCAACAGGCTTAATTTATATCAGTTAAAAAAACAGTCTACCGTGGGTTTCATACGTTTTAATCATCTCCATTTGAATTGCCTTTTATGTTTAACACCTCGAGTCGGTCCGCGTTTATTTTTCTTTTCCGGTACAACCCGTTTTTTGTTCCGTGTTTTCATTTCCTCTACCCCATATTTTTCTTTTCGTGTATTTGACAATCTCATCCCGTGTACGACGTAAATCTTTTTCGAAAGCATCTTTAGGTTAGCGCCTGCCATTATATCTTAAACCATATTAAGGTACGATTGTAGAGACTTCCGTCCAAGATATTTAGCACCACTTTCCAGTAGGGGAAAAATAGATGAAGATGAAAAAATCGAGCAAATGCCACTCCTGCGTGGTACTTTACACCGCGGTAAACTGTAAAAGGCTTTTGCGTCACTCTGTCGCAGCATGGTGGAAGAGAAGCTTCACTGTTGATCTCCCATAATCGAATTGGTAGTTTTCACCTTTTACTGTTCTTCTACAGTATGTAACGCATCACTGTTTAGTAGGTTAGAGGCGATTTGACGTAATAGGGTTTTTCATAGGTTATACTAAAAAATTTTCCACTATGGTTGGGTATGTGCACAACACGTAACAATCGTACCTGACTGTCCCCAACAAACTGGTGTTCCACAATGTTACTGTAAATATAACAGGTGGGGGTGGTTCTCTATTGTTCAAATTCTCCAATTTTAGCTGGTACAATAAACTGAGCAGGTCATATGGGAGCTCGTGAAACGTGTCTCTTTGGAAGGAAGACCGTATCTGCCCTCAGTTAAAATTTTAAACAACTCTTTGTCTTTAATATTTCTACTCGTCTCTGATTTTAACATCAAAGTACGTATTGGTGTATCTTTGTTTACGATTTCAAAAAGTAAATCGGACGTAACGTTTGAGTTTTTCAGACTCTCGTTTAAGTCTCTCACAATATCCTCGGCAGTGTCATAATGCCCTCGACCTAGTGTTATTTCTGTAGTGTAGTACTGCACACCTCCGTTCTGTGCCGAACGCATGGCACCGTCCAATTCCACGCCTGTTTTTTCACATTCATCAAGTCTTCTAAGAACAATAAAAACGGTTTCTTTCATTTCAGTACTTAAAAGTTTGGTGGACAATTGAAATTCACACACCCAAACCTCGTATGATTCACGCTCCAGTTCGATAGGCTTACGCAGTTCTGTTATAAAGTTGGACAGGGTATTGTCAGGGCGTGCATCCAAAGAGGCAGGAAGGCAGTGTAATGTAGAAGTGGTCGGGTGACATGATGTATACTATTTAAGTTTCATTATTGCACTAGCTTTTAAGTAGGAATTGAAGCTTTCTGGGTACTCTAGCCATTTCACCAGATACATCTTTCTCTTCCCTGCGCCTTTGCTTCCTAAAATTTTTCCACTTTTAAAGACCTCTTTTCCCAAATTAAACACCAGATGCATCTTTCTCTTCCCTGCGCCTTTGCTTCCTAAAATTTTTCCACTTTTAAAGACCTTTTTTCCCAAATTAAATATTACCTTGTGCAGCTCTTTGCCATAAAAACCACTCTTGATTTCTACGCCATTCAAGTCCGTGACATGGTACAGTACCACCTCATCTTTAGGCTTCATAGCTCTAACTTTAAAAATTTTCCGAGTCCATCCTTGCTCAAATCCTTTCGTGAATTTATTCCCTGGTCACGACAGTCTTATATAATCATTCATTTTGAAATGTTCTACCAATGGAGTTTCTCTGCGTCTATCTTTTCTCACCTCAGGTTCTGCATGCGTTCCTCTTTTTGAAACCTCATTAGGCGATGTACCAATCATACGATGGTGTGATCGGTTGTAGGATGAGGGCAACTGTTCCAAAATCTCTATGTATCTGTACGTATTTTTATGCGTAAAATAATGATGCCTGCGCTCCTTTATGGTGCGCTTTACTCTTTCGGCTAAAGAAGCCTTATGCACAGAATTGGAGGTGTAATAACTTATATTAAACTCTGCCAGCATGTTCTGAAAGGTTCGGCCTTTTAATTCTGTCCCTAAATCTGTTTAGAAATGAACTGGGATCCTGCTTTTCTTTAGCATCATCGCTTTTGTAGCTTTAACAGCTGTTTCATGCGATTTATTTTTAAGAAGAATAAGCCACAAGTATCTAGAGAACACAGCGACTATAAATAGAATGTATCGGTACTCATCATTATATACCGAATACCTCTGCATGTCAGTTAAATCAGCTTGTCATACAGAATCAAACGAGAGGGCTTTTGTCTTAGCAGTTTTAAACCTTCTCACAGGTTTATGAAGTGTATAGGTATCCTGCTCACGCAAAAATTTCTCAACATCTTTTTCTCTAAACCCTCAGTATAAACACCTCTGTGGAGTCTGTCAACAACACCGTAAGAAGCCGGATTAGAAGTATCATAATGGTGTTTTCTTTATACGTCAGCCATTTCCGTATTTTAGAAGCGTCTGGGTATGTTGTGCGTTGGTTGGTGGCCTCTTCTTCAGAGTTGTTACACCCGCAGTCGATGCGATGGTGTGCTCTGTTGTGGTATATGTGTTGTTTGTTCCAGATCTTTTATTCTGTTTTAGTTTCCAATCAATGTTATTTGGTATGCTTATCTCTTATAGCCTCAATTTAACGTGAATCTATCCTGGTAGAGATAGTTTATTCCACTTTTTAATCATATTATGTACGATATCAATAATATTCGAACCCTGAACCTTTGCCCCTTCAACAACTTCACCAGTATCGGACCAATGTATAACAGGATCCTCACTCAATAGATTATAAAGGCTTAGTATGAGGGAGACTATTTTTAATACATGTTCGAGATGCTTTGGACTCACCCCGTTGTTCTTTGTTTGTCCGTCTTTAGTCTCACCATGTTCAGCGGCACCCCTATGTTTGATAACTACGGAAACTCCATAGGTTTTTTATAATCCTCGTACTCTTGAAGAAATTTCTGAAGAGCTCCTTGGTATAAAATTCTTTTCTCATCAGGGTGCATTTCGGTGTTTAAGAGATTCAGCAATTCACTCTCCATTCTTTTAAGTCTGTTTTTACTGGGCTCTAGGACTGATTCTTGATTCTTTGTATTTTGTAGTGAAGCGTACACTTCGTGCGGGACCACTACTACTTTCTTGATTATATTAAACTAGACAATAAAGGCCCCAAAACTGAAAATAAGATGGGGCAGGAATGATCGACCTTTTTGTACAATAACTTCCTTTTTCTTTGCAACAGTTTACTTTTTACGAAAGAGAGCTCGTATTATGTTCTTGTAATGACGTAAGCGAGTCTTCTGCGAAGGTGTTATTGGTACATTGCATTTTATAACATTGAGCCAGACTTCACAGATGCATTTTAAAAAGTCGGGGTCCACATTTTTGAAAAAACAGTCGTTGGAGCGTGTGATGTAGATGAGGAAAGGTTTTCATAAATTCACGATATTTTTTTGTGTCGTCATTCTGGGATATACACTGTTTCATCCTCGTTTGGAAATATATTCGCTTTTAGAAGCACCCTAAATGTGTTTCGAGGGTGAAAGTCGCAGAGCAAATACCCGTAACGTCGATTCGTTGCTTCTTTATAAACCACCAAAAATTCCTTACGCTGATTCGGGAACATTTCACTGGCTAATACCCCAATTTGCGATACATCTCGGCGCTGGGCGAATAATACGAGATATTGTGTGTTTAATGAAACATCACGCATATACCTGTCGCGCGTGTGCGGGCCACTTCCCGCTTGCGACTTTTATGATGAACGCACTTTGGACGATCCAACGAAGGTGGTCCTTTTTGGTTAAGCTCGGCCTTAGTCGTAGAGCGTCCGATTAACAATAATGTTAAACAGTTTCTACCAAGTTTTTTCCGAAGGAGTGAATGGAAACACCAGTTCTCAATGGGAGTCTTCGTTCACTCAAATGATTTTTATTACACAAAGTATATACAGAACGAGGCACTGAAGGAGGGAAATTAATTTATAGCCTCTTACGATAACCGCTGATAATCAGAAATTTACAGGGGGAGAGGTTTGACCTCTTGCAACAATATAGGCAGAAATTTAAAGTGAGGAGGTTCGACCTCCTCGGGCAAAGGCTAAGGCAGGAATGATTTCATTTACAATACAAGAAATAAATAAGTCTAAATTTGGGGGGAGTGCAATTGTAGGTTAAGTTCCCACTTTAACTGGAGAGCTAAAGAATTCTTGATATCGAGCATAATTTAAGCATATATCAAAATTTTGAAAAGATTCCAAAATAAAACGAAAACAATAAATAACAAAAAAATAATAATTTCGCCGAGTATACATTCCTAAATGGCGACATAATGTCGGAGTCATACATTGAGTACAACCCAAGTACATCACTGAGTACATTGTAATTTTGGTTTACTATAACTATGATTATAATTACAAACTAATTCACATTCACTTATTATCGTTAATTACAGTTTCATTAAAGTACAGTCAATTAGTTAATTACAGTTAAACACAGTTAATTATAGTTTATAGTGTTTTATATTTATAGACAATTAGGATAACTATTATTCTAGGATTTAATTAGGTAGTCAGGGACATATTGGGAAAGATGGACTAGGAGTATAACACAAAGTGCAAGGGCACATATACTGTATATAACATAACACACATAATAACGTTTCGAATTAGGAGCAAGCAAGAGAGAAGGTTTAGGACTCAGAAGCTCGCTTTTAGCGACGTCATCGAAATTCGAACACTGGTGTCAGCATTAACGAGTATCTTGCGAGAGGTTAAATAATTAAAAGAAAAAGTAAAATTTTTAAATAAGTGACTGCGTACATGTTGACATATTTATATGTAAGGTAGCCACGTACGTAATCATGATCATCAGCGGACATGTATGAATGCATAAAGTATTGTGCACATATCGGTACGTCACACAAGTTGTGTGCGTAATATAGACGGACACGATTAAACATGGACTGATTTGTTGATAGGGCATAGGTAGACAATAGGTAGATGAATGAATAATTAATAAAATTAATAAAAGATAGCGGTCAAGAAAGGACATGGACGTATGAATGAATATGGTCGAATAATATTTATACTGCATAACATCAGACAGGACACAACATATAAATAATGACTTATAGAGTGTAAAGTTTTTATTATTATGTTAAAGAATTTACCATACATTGAATACTAAAGATATCCACATAGTAAAGACATGATTCATTGATTCAGTATTCAAGGTATGGAAAATGTGAACGGAATGAAGTTATTTATGACGTCATAGTTTATCAAATTATCCACTACGTTAATTCATAATTAATACGCCATAGTTATTTAATTCGTACCTACAGTACAAGTCATTATTGGGAGAAATTAGAGGAAACGAATTAGAGAGATACAGTAATGAAGGGTTTACAGCCATAGTACAAGAGTGAGTGAAACTATTACTTAAATATATATACTTATACGAGTATACAGTAAATATTAAGGAATTGGGTGCATTTGAGGAAGAATTAAGTAAATGAATAAAGAAGTACAAACAAGGGTTCAAATCATGCTGCATTCAATGTGCATGCATAATCTAATAAAATTTATGGATGAGGGTTAGATGCGAGACAACAATAATTAATTATAGTAAATTCTATAACAAATGGAAAATGGAGATATGTGTAATATTGTGATGGAAATGTTAAACGATCTAAACAGTCGATTGTCTTGCACTTTAAGGGAATGAAATTAAGGGACATTCACTTCTCACAGCGAACTTCTATGGCACAAACATGGATACGGCTCAACCATAGAAATGGTAGGTCGCATGGTTGTGACATACCTGTTCTTGAAAAATAGGTTTTGATTGATGAAGAACACGCTTATGTTAAGATGGTGGGAGAATACTGTAAATGTTTCGGCAAACATTTTATCCATTTCTAACATGAGATCATCGATTACAATAACTGTATGCTCATCGCCCTTTATCGAGCTAACATAAACACCCTTGTGAAATAAAATAATGTCTTGGTAATCGTTGAAAATAGATTGATGTGTTGAGTAATACAACTTTATTTACAGGTTTCGAAAACAGCGCGTCTTTATCTTCAATGATTTTAAGCCTAAACATGGTTTTACCACATCCTGTAGGACCGGATACAATAAACGCAGAAGGACTCGTGACTCTGAATTTTTATACAGAATCCATTTCTAGCACAACATACTCTTAAACGCTACCTTTATCAAATATAATAAAATTTCAAGTACCGGTGCTTATATTTTGCGAACCTCCTTTTCTTCTTGTTCATCAGAACCGTGAATGATGACGCCACCGAACCTGAACAGTAACAGGCACATGTCGTGGATGTTGACGATGACGACGTTGTAGTTACTGAAACAGCGCTCTGTGCTCCCTGCATTAGCGTGCCAGTCTCCAACCCTACATACGTTAGCGTTCTGGAACCCTGCGTTCCGGCTCCCTCAACAACATCAACGTCACCCACGTCCCCAATTTGAAAAATCGGGGAAACGTGGATGATAACCACAGAGCAGAAACAACCTCTGCGTCAGGGATGCCCCGTAAGCGTTTAAAATTCTCCACGAGGGCACCGTATGTTGCATCCTCAACAAGTTTTAAAATGTAATGGAGCCTCAACCCTCCACGTCTTACGCTACACCAACAACATTAGCGTCAACCACAAATAAACATAGGCATGTTTCTCACTGTTCAGTACCCTTTTCCGCTGTACCATCCACTTCGTCATCCATACCTCAAACTGCAGACTGAGGTGTATCAATCGAGTTGGTGCGCAACATTACCACCACCCCTGCGCTGGTGAGAAATCGTTACGCAGTCAGGATCGATCCGCGAGTTGTGTATAACGACAGTATTGAACATGGGCTACAGCGTGCAGTTGAGCGTATCGTGGAGTTTGCCCTTCAGAGCAGTGAGGGGCACGAGTCTAGGGTAAGACTAGCTCTCGGGTTCGGGTCAAATGATGGAGGTAGAGACGACTTTTGGATAGTAATATCCTACAGACGGCTGGTTGCAAAAGATACTGATCATATTTTTGAACGTATTGCGCAGGCCACCCAGATCATTACAGAGTTTAACTTGAGAACTTTAATACCTACCAAATATACAAAAACCACACTATTCTCGATCGAGGTGGTGGCTTTAGAGCAATAATCTTGGCTCATATGTTTATCGTATTAAATACATATCCACAAAAAATTTGGATGCCGATGGTTGTGCAGCGCGTGCGGAAACTAGCTACAGATTGTGAGCTTCATTTTAACTGTGATATGGGTCCTGAAGAGTTGAAAAAAGTTTAGCGGAAAATGTCTGTACGTATAGTTGTATTTGGCTTCGATGAGCGTGGTAGAACTGTGTATGTTTTTAAAGGCAGTGTAAGGGACCGCATAAAGCCTTTACTTATTTTAGGTTTGACGGGGACAACGTACCTTCCCATTCCCAACATAAGACCTCTTTACGCGAGTTACGAGAAAAGTCGTAAGTATGGCAGGTATCAAGATTTGTGTAAAGGGTGTCTCGAGTTTACGAATGATCTACTGGAACATTGTAAGGATTGCGACCAGTGTAAAATCCCCAAATGCGAAAGCCGAGTAGTTGAAGAGAGGTTGTAATGTATGAAAACGCACGTTTTTCAATAATACATGTTTTGATTCCTATAAATCAAGTGGGACGGGCAAGAAAATAAGAATTTGTGAGTGTGGTATTCTTCATACGATGGATAGCTGGGGGAAATTCGAGTATAAGTGTAGTGAAGTTGATTGCTCTACATGCCATGAGAAATATAAGGCAGATGGTGTAAAGCATGTTTGTTATATGAAAGATATAAAGCCTAAAAATAAACCTTGTACAACTGTATACCTCGACAAAGAGATTTACACAAGCCCTGAGACAAAGGAGGTTATTTCCTACTTACTTGTAAGCCAGACCATCTGTGACGAGTGCATGAACATTGAATGTGACGAATGCCGTACATGTGGCGAACGAATAAACATTTTTAAGAAGTCAATTCTGCAAGAGATTCGCCCGTGTAACTGTTTGTGAATTATATTGTTAAGCTGTCGAACCAGTTCAAAAAAATGACTGTACATTCTTGCTCATAACGCCGCAAAATTTGATACACACTTTCTTTATAAGGAGCTGCTTGAACATGAGTTCTCAGAAATATTCACGGGTGACCCTTTCAAAAGAGGTAACAAACTTATACAAATGCAGATAAGGAATAATGTTCAGTTTAAAGACACCCTGTTATTCAAACCTTGCAAATTAGCTAAGCTACTGAAGGTGATGGCGTAGACGCTGAAGTTTTAAAAGAGTATTTCCCTTACATTTTCCTCACCGGCGACACTTTAAATTACGTAGGACCCTCCCCCCCAAAACATTACTTTAACTAAGACAGTATAAGTGTTAGTGAGGAAGAAGGTTTTGAGAGGTACTACACCAGTTTTAATGAAGATAATCCTTACAGTATAGCGGATGAATGCGAGCGTTATTGTGTGAATGATGTGCGTATGCTTAGAGTATGTTTCCATGTACATTTGTGATCCGCCACAAGCCGCAAGCACGATCGCATCATTGTGCTTCACTGTATTCAAGAATACCTTTATGCTTAAAGACAGCTTTGCTATAATTCCCCGTAACGTTCCGCGTAATTATTGGTATACTTGTAAGGCTATTTACTGACTCACACACATAAAACAACAGACAGGAGTGTTCATAAAACATTCTCGCAACATGGGTGAAGTGGCAATTAAGATTAATGGCCGCGTTTTTTTGAGTCGATGGGCAAAGTGGGGACCCTCACACTGGTGTGAAGACAGTGGACGCTTTTAACGGGTATTGGTGGCATGGATGTCCACGTGCTGAGTGTGGAGTCAATGAGATATCCATGGGAGATCTCTCGCTGATAGTCTTGCACGGACCCATACCCGCAACCAACTTATAAGTACCCAGTTCACTCACAAGGTGTTGTGGGAACATGAATATGATGCACGGTTGGATTCCGATGAACAGTATCGCGAAGAAATAAGGGACATCAAGCGTTCAATGGTAGTGGACCCTTTAAAATGTGGAGATAGCCTGTTTGGTGGACGCAAAAACACATTCAAACTATACTTTCCACCTACGGAGGGCGTGAAACTCCATTACTATGATTTCTGCTTTTTATACCCCTAGGTAATGAAGAATAACCCACACCCCGTAGGCGCACCAGAAAAACTGATGAGCCCCGCACTACCTACCATCGAAGACTTCTCAACTAATTTGAACGAAAACTATTTTGGATGTAATTTCTGTTGATGTAATTTCCCCCACCGAATTATGGATGCCTCTTTTGTCTGTTGTCATAGATCATAAGCTCATGTTCCCTGTGTGTGTGAAGTGTGCAGAGGAGAAAAATGAGGTCTGTAATCATACATTCAATCCGAAGAAGATCAGAGGCGTTTATACAAGTCTTGAGCTGTCTCTAGCCATTCGTCAAAGCTACAGAATACTGAAGATTTATAAAGTGTGGAGGTTCCAGAAACTCCCCAACCTCTTCATCCCTATATTAACACCTTCCTGAAAGACAAAGTTGAGGCATCAGGATACCCTTGCGGGGTTGAGACGGAAGATGAAAAAACAGTATATATACAGTGTTACCATGATCGTGAAGGTATACATACGCCTTCGACGGAGCCAGATTGCGCGAAACCCTGGCAAACGCTTTAGTGCAAAATTGTGCTTATATAGTCTTTGGGGAGAATTTGCACAGAATACAGACAAGAGGAACGTCCATCTAGCTCAGTGGTTCCCAAACTTTTCTCCTTCGCTACCCAACCTCTTGATTTCCTCCGTCCGTATTACCCCCTTCAAAGAACGAACTATTTTACTCATACGTACATACATACATACACAATATATATATACAATTATACATATATATACCCCCCCCCCGGGGGTAATTTACCCATAGTTTGGGAACCAGTGATCTAGCTCAAAGTTATAACGAAGTGTGGGACAACGCCGACGCTGTCGATAGAGAAGTCATGGAAATCACGAATGTAGGTAACATTTACATAATATGGTACAACAGAACAGAGATGTCTACGGACATGTCACGTGTCACAAACATACCTGTAGCCAGCTTCACAACAGCTTACGCACGTATCAAGCTTTGGAGTCTGATGCATTCTCTTGGCCGGAGGATTCTATACGCAGATACATATACAGTAGCATGATATTCATGGAGAAAGACGGCGAATATATTCCTCCTATTGGCGAATTCCAAGGAGAGTTGACTGACGAATCAAGAATGAGTATGGAGACAGCTCCTACGCCGATTCTTTTTTTTCCACTGAACCAAAAACTTACGGGATACGTGTGAGGGTTGAGGATGAGTTCAAATACATCGTGAAGGCTAAAGGCATCACTCTGAACTGTGCAAACCGTCAGATCGTCAACTTTAATTCACTCAAAGATCTAGTGAGTTTAGAAGATGGTGGAAATGAGGGTGACCAACCACCACACTTGGTTGTAGGGACTCATGACTTTCGTTCGCAGAAGTTGGGTGGTGTGAAGGAACTTAGGGGTACGAAGGTGTGTCGTAACACCTACAGGAAACGGTATCATGTTCCTGGCACCTACGATACTGTATCCTTTGGGTCGTGGACCTGAAATTTATATTTCAGTTAAACGTTTCATTTTTCCTTTGAATATGTGTGTGTGTGTGTGTGTGTGTGTGTGTGTACAAGAAATCTAAGAGCGTCCTATTGTATGGTGTGCGCACCAATAAAAATAGCGTGAGGTGACTTCGCCTACTAACCTTTAGAAAGGCACACATCCTCCCCACCGTGTTCAGTGGACCGCAGTAGCCTTTGGTGTCCAGACGTATCTTTTAGCAACTGAAGATTTCTCACGTTAACGATTAAACAACGATGGCTGCCGCTGATATTGCATGCTCTACATTCCTGAAGTGGTACTTGGCAGTTTTCAGATGTAGCGAATACTCAAAGAACTTCTAGTCAGCCGTCTTTTGAGACTTTTAAGTCCAGTCCAAATCGTGTGAAACTGTTTGAGCAGGATGCTCAAATACTTTATGGATTTTCTGATGAAAACATTACAAGCTTCCGCAATCCAAAAGACATGATGGAATATGTTGTAAGCTTAAAATGCGTAAAAGAATACGTCCAAAGTGGAGTGAAGGAGTCAACGTTCGCTGAAAAGAAGCAGAGACTGTTGGTTATGAAGCTCATTGACGAATGGCACGACAAGATCTATTGTGGCATGTTACACTTCACCGAGTACACACATGTGTTACTAAACCCGAGTCTTGTGGTTATGGACAGTTTAAAATATTTCTATCACTACATCCATGTATACCACGATGAGATGCCTAGTGAAATTTTAGCTAAAGGTTTATGTGAATTTTTAATATAATTTAGTGATGAATATTGTTTATCACCGAAAGTGGAACAGTATGTGCACGCAATTTTTCGAATAGATCCCCTCAGTGTCAATAAGTTTTTATCTTCAGTTATTGTTTTATATGTACATTACTGATGCTCGTGAAAGAAATATGGTGAATCCAGTTATTCCTGAACAGGTTAAAAAGTCAATGGTACCCATCCCTGGCAACGGGTATGATAAAACTTTGAAGCCTGTATTGCTTCTTGTATCGCAGATGGAAAATTTCTCTAAGCAGTTTTAAAAACTCATTTATGCGGCCTAGGCGTCTCAAAGATTTTATGTTGGATCAGCTCCGTACACGAATTCGTCACCACACAGCAACAGATGCAGTACATGTTCTACCCCACACGAATCGTTAGCTGAATCAATCCACGCGCCGTCCGTCTCACAACCGTCTCAGAGATTGATCCGATTGGACTTGCTCACCTCACAGACTCGATAGAAAACTAATAAAAGATGGAGCTACCACTAAGCAGTATCCTCAATGCAGTATACAATATCTCTGTCTTTAAATCAGTGCAGTGCTTGTATTTAAACGTAACAGTGGTGCTATTAATTACGTGCTTGAAACAAAATGTAAACAAGCAAACTCGGGTAAACGTAATGTTATTTATTTGAGTATTAAGAAGATGGATAAAATATTCATGAAGGTTGAGAAGTGGTCGGTGGAGAATTATAAAATACCTGCAGGGACGGGAACAAGAAGACAGCAGATTAACGACACTCCCTCATACTCTATTATTTGCACGCTGCACGTGAATCGTGATACTAAGCAACCCTCTGCCAATATACGGTTGATGTGGAGAAATAGTGTTAACAATACTCTTATACCTCCACGAAACCTTCATTGTCGAGATATTATTTAAAATTGGCGCTTTCCGTAAACTAAATCCATTTTTAGATGGGCGTATCGCTGTTATGCGTTATTTCAACACTGTTCTCGAACACGCCTACGTTGTGCTGCTCGACAATTTCACCAAGTGCCGGGACGAACAAGGCGAGAATGGTCTGGAGCTGAAAACATATTTAGAAGCTATAGAACCTGAGAAGTATCATACGCCCTGGAACAAGGGTATAGAACGCTACAAGTCCAAACTCGCCTTCACCGTTCACCCAGAAGAATATACGTATAAGGCCGGAGGGCTGAGTGGGGCGCGTCAACAGGCCGGAAAGGTCTCCTATACGTGGATTAACGAAGGCAAACGATTTATGGTGGGTGGTGTTTACATCGACACCATTAAGGTCCGAGCCAACGTGCTTCCCACAAGAGGAAGGCGGGTTAGGGGTCGGGGCAACCCTCCTCGTTGCTAGGCTGGGTGTCCTGTCGGAGATGGCCTAGGCCAGCTCCTGCAGGGCTGCCCGGACACCCACCGTCACCGCGTCGCGCGCCATGACCAGGTGGTGCGGATGGCAGCGGAAGCGCTCTGCGACGTAGGGGCCGTGGTTGTGCAGGAGCCCGTCATCCCCACTCCGGCTGGAGTGCGGCGGCCCGACCTAGTTGTGGCGCGTCATGGTGAGGTTAACATCATCGACGCTCAGATAATAGCGGACCCGACTCCTGTTGCACAACCCTTGAAGCAGCCCACCTCCGTAAGGTTCATCGATATGACGAACCGAACGTGAGGCAATGAGCCCTCGATTGGGCACGACAGCAGGATGAACTCTGTCGGTTTGGCAAGGTGACGTCTCTAAGTATAGTATATCATAGCGAGGATTGATGAATGTTAGCTCGTTGTGGTTAGAAGCCTCGAGGGATCAGTATACATGTGGAGGGCTCGGCGAGGCCACGTCATTCGGGGCAGGATAAAGTGGGGTCGTCCGCCAGAGCTAGGGCCCTAGTTCCCCAGAGAAAGGAGAATTAAAACGCCATTTCCGAATCAGCGTGAAGCTCTTGACCGAAGGGCTCGGTAGGGAGAGCAGCCGCGCATTGGACTCCCAAAGCAAAAACCATCAAGTGCAAATGCCCTCTATCGATGAACCTAATGACGGCTCACATGGTACGAGCTGAGGGGTATGTTGCTGGGTAGTAACTGGTAGCTGCTGCATTACCATGTAGTATGACGTAATATAGAGTGCAAAAAAAAAAAAAAAAAACAGAAAATGTTCTATGACACATCCGCCACTTCCAGTTCTCCCTTGGAGCAGACTGGGAGAGGGCCTTTAAAAGGATAGGGTACCCCTAAACGGCTAGGGTAATCTGCACCAAATTTAGTACACACATTAAAGGGGAACCAGTGAAGGTTTAGTACACACTCGTCCTTCTCCGTCCTCCCCTAGATTGTGATTCGTGGGCTTTTACTGTGCATCGCGCAGCGGGCATTGTAGTATATATATATATATATATATATATATATATATATATATATATATATAAAATGTTTGAGGGTGCTTAACCACCTTTGTGAACGTAAAGGTCATATGACGGAGGGGACCTACTACTTTACGTGAGGTCCGAACTACGTCTCCTTATATCATCTGAAACGAAGGGCGATCACCCATCCAATTAATCTCTCTCTCTTTCTCTTTCTATACAGGGTGTTTCACAACCGGTCTGCCATACTTTGGGGGGTGATTTGTGGGGTGATATCGAGTAAAAAATTTAATGCAACATAGGTGCTATTTCCAACCGTTGCGGAGTTACGGACGTTTTAAGATGTGCAAACAACAAATCCCTACTTGTGTGTAATTCGATAGATGGCAGCACTGGTAGTAGTTTCGGTTAACGAAGTTACCACTACTATTCCTCATTTTTTTCTTTCAGTTGGTTCTGATCTGAGGTATGAGACACTGTGTTGCATTAAAGTGAACAATCAAAATGAATCAACAGTTCACAACCGCTGAATGCGTTGATATCCATTTCATTTATGGATTTTGTGATAGTGACATCAAACGGCAGTTGAAGAATATCGAAGACGATTTTCGAACTGCTGAACACCGAACAGGCAAGTATTTAGTGACACACACCAGAGATTAAGGGAAACAGGGACAATTGTTCCACGTAACCAAGAACATGTAGCACGACGGCCCGTTGCTGTGGAGAAGCGCATACTGAACCTAGTACAACATAGCCCAACTATCAGTGTTCGAAGGATTTCTAGAAGAATTGGTGAATCCGCATCGTTTGTATGGCGAACCATACATGTCGAGGGTTTGTATCCCTATTATTTGCAACGTGTGCAAGCTCTTCAACCGGATGATTACGATAAACGTGTTCAATTTTGCCAGTGGATGGTTATACATCGCCAAATTCTTAATCGCATACTGTTTAGTGATGAAGCACAATTCATTCGGAATGAAATTAACAATAGACGAAATTCCCACTTGTGGTCTGCCGATAATCCCCACGGTATCGTTGAAGGAAACTTTTAACATCGATTCTCGGTGAATGTTTGGTTCGGTGTAATTGGAGATCAGCTGATTGGACCGTTCGTTTTGGAACAACGATTAGCTGCTGATATTTATCTGAACTTCCTGACGAACAAATTGCTGCTTAGGAAGTGCCCTTGGAGACAAGGCGCAGGATGTTCTTTCAGCACGATGGGGCACCACCACATTTTGGTCGTCATATTACGGATTACTTGAATCAGCGGTACGGGAATAGTTGGATTGATCGTGCTGATCCAATATTGTGGCCCCCCGAGATCTCCGGACTTAACCCCGTTAGATTTCTTTTTATGGGGCCTCATGAAAGAGATGGTCTACAAGACCAAAGTACAACCGAGAGAGGAATCTTGCGTCGAATTATGGATGCCGCTGCTTACATACGAGAACACTCCGAAATGATTCACTGGGCAGTGGACTCTTCTTTGGAACGAGGAAGGCTATGCACTGAAAACCGAAGCGGACATTTTGAACATTTATAAGGTGTATCGCATAAAATGTAGCAATAAATACATCAGGTTAATATTCTCGTTTATTTTTTTCCGTGCACCTTAAAACGTCCGTAGCTCCGCAACGGTTGGAAATAGCACCGATGTTGTATTAAATTTTTTTCGCGATATCACCCCCTAAATCACCCCCCAAAGTATGGCAGACCGGTTGTGAAACCGGCTTCAAGACGAGGGCCCTCACGCAAATGCGTGAGTGGTTGGATCTTCGTGTGAAGAGAGACCAACGCACGGAGCTGCATCGAGGTTAATGAGGTTATATGAAAATAAACCTATATTGTTGAAGCATGTTCTGAAGAGACAAATAAGAAGATATAGTAAATTCGGGAGAAAAATTAGAACAGTATTTACTTGGAAAATCTACACGAAATAGAACTGGACTTAAAACAATTATTCATCCGCAAGACAAACAAGGAGGAAATCAATGTAACAGAAAACATGAAAAACAACCCAAAATACTTTTACCGCTTTCCGTAAGAAAAATTAAATGTAAAGAGGCTATTGGTCCGTTAAAAGATAAAGTAAATGAATACACAAATGACCCAGAAGAGATAAGTGATTTGCTTAAGGAACAATTCACCCCGGTGTTCAGCCTCGTAAATCCGTGATGAAAACAGAAAAACCGGGTGAATTCTTTGATGGAGTGTAGGTACAAATCAATCAAGAACAAGTACGGACACAAATCTGTTGATGGATTTTGAATGCTTGGAAACGGTCTTAATTAAGGCTCTCTCAAAAAGAAGCGAAACTCTTGCACCAGGACCACACACATGGACCAGACACATTTCTGAAGAAATGTAAAGACAGCCAAGCCACTTTGCTTACTCTGGAAGAAATCACTTGACACAGGACAAATTCCATTCCCATTATAGAACGAAAACATTGCTTCCTTATTCAAAAAAGGTAACAGAGCAAAGCCTAAGAACTATCGGCCAGTAGCTCTCACCTTCCACCTTATGAATTGCTTTGAACGTGTAATTACAGACATTACTTACTACCTGCAAGAAAAAAATTATTCACTCCGAACCAACATAGCTTCAGGGTTGGAAGATCATGCATATCATAGTTATAAAACCACCAAGAGAAAATACTAGAAACATTTTGTCTGGTTCAAAATGTAGATGTAATATAGTATACCGATTTTGCTAAAGTCTCCGATAAATGTGATCATGGAATTGTCGCACACAAACATCATACAGGAATTACTGGAAAGCTGGGACGATGGAAATTTAATATTCTGACTCAAAGAAGACAAAGATTAGTAGTAAATGGAGTGAAAGCAAATGGAGTGAAATCTGAAGTATCAGAAGTTGTCAGCTCTCTCCCACAAAGTACAGTATTAGCTCCCTTGTTGTTTATCATAATGATTGCAGACTTAACTGTAAATATTAATGACAGTGTCGTATCATGTTTTCGCGAATATCAAATGAGGGTGACCCAGAAAAATTGCAAAACAACATTCAAACATTATTCAAGTGAGAAGAAGACAACTATACACTGTAAAGTTCAACGAAAAAAAATCCAACTTATAAGATATGGTAACAATAAGGAGCTACAGAATAAAGGATGGAAAACACTACAAAACAAACAGATAACACCAAACCCGCAAGCCGGGAATCTTGGGAGTAATAATGTTATCGGATGCAGAATTGAGGGATCACAATAATATCAAAATTATAGCAGCTAGAAAAGTAATGGAAATTATTTCGAGGAGTTTCCACAGCAGGAAAGCAGACATCATGCTAATATTATGGAAGAGAAAACTAGACATTGTAACCATAGAAGCCATGTGAAGGACTTTAATATAAAAATATAGGAAACGAAAGATTAAGATTACTAGTCTCAGTTACAAACCCTGAAACTCTACTCCCTGGAAAGAAGACGTGAGTCATACACAATAATATACTCTGTATATATAAAATATTCGAGGGATGATGTATCAACTTTAGAAGAGAAGTAGAAACACAGCGGAATGAGAGAAGAGGTAGATTCTGTACTGCTCTGGTTGCAGTGGGATAGGGGGCCATGAAAACGAGGATGGAAAATACTCTCAAAATATGTGGCCCAAAACTCTTCAGCGTGCTGTCAAAAGAACTGAGGAACCTCCAGCACACCAGTCCGAATAACTTCAAGAACCAACTAGACAGGTTCCGGTGCAAAGTCCCTGACCAGTCATACGTAGCTGGCTACAAGGGCTGGAGTGGAGTGGAAACCAATTCTCTCCTCCACCAAATCCGGCAAATGAGGCGGCGGAATGGTGCAGAGGGGTCGACTACAGCTCGATCCTGACCCGTCGTTCGAAGCCATCAACTAAGATCGAGTAATATACATATATATAAAAGGAGAGTAGATACAGATTAAAATAAACAGAGAGTATATGCAGATATATGCTGAGAGCAAAGCAAAAATCGGTAGAAAATCAATGAAATATATGCACAGTGAGACCCACAGAAAAGTTGTTCTTTTGTAGAAATGAAAAAAAAACAAGAGCACACAAGTGATGGACGCATATATCGAGACGAGGAAAACCACGTAGATTTATAATGAATGTAGAAGTTGTGAAGTGTACAAAAGGGCAATATTGACTGGTTAGGCTCTGATATTTCTGGTTTGTTCAAATCTATGTAATTCATCTTTTCTGTTTTTTTATGCAGGAAAGAGGGGTCAAGGGCAAACGCCCGAAAAAAGCCCCCACCCCCCACCACCACATTGAAGGAAAAGGAGGGGGTCGAAATCAAGGTCTCCGAGGCTGTTAAAAACTATACCTTTTTTTTAAATTTTGAAAAGAATGTGTAGTGTATAATATGCATGAATGTGTAGCGAGGAATAGAGTTAGAAGCGCGTGCTTGAGAGTATGCTGGACTGCTCACAAGGTACAGTAGATGAGACACGGAAAAAGATCAGCTAAGGAGGACAGTGACAAGAGAAATAGGAGTTCCAGCACTCCCTGTCTCCTGCCTAACGTGTTTACACCCCTCCCCGGAGTACTTCCCTGGTCGATTGGTGCCTACAGTCTCCTCCTTAAATATATGTTTAGAGTGTATGTAGAGAGAATATCCAATATCCATATAAAACTTGCCGGGACAAATAATGCAAAGGTTGAAAGGTACATGCTGAAAAATACAGTATGTAGAAGTATGGGGGAAGATATATTAGGGATGTGAAATGAGTTTTACAATGTTCATGCGAGGAAACAGGAAAATTATTCGAAGAACCGAGAAGCTACAGTCGTTTTAAAAATTAAAATAAGGAAATAAAAGGTTTAAATTTTCACTATATGTCGTATGAATGAAGAGCAAATTGGGTTTATTGGTGAAGGGTTATACGAGTTAGACTATTTGATGCGCACACTATCGATCACCAACACCAAATTTATTCCATGGAAGTGAAATTTGATAAAAAAGATATGACTTTTGCGAATAATTAAAATAAAATTAAACTAAAACTGTCCTAAAAGTAAGTGTAATTATAAATGTTGGATTTGTGTGTGGTGTGTGTGTGTGTTTGTTGTGTGTGTGTGTGTGTGTGTGTGTGTATAGACAACTGGGCATAAGAGTGGTCGAGTGTCTGATAATGCAGTTATCGTGGGGTATTTTTTGAGGTAACATTTTTGGTACCTCGAAACATTAAAAAATTATATAAAAAATCTAGAAATATTTTCATTGTCGGAAAAATTATATGTTGGTCCTGGTTAGGTTAGGTTACGCTAGCGTACGTTAGTTAAGGTTTGGTTAGGTTAGGTTACGCTAGCGTACGTTAGTTAAGGTTTGGTTAGGATAGGTTACGCTAGATTAGCGAGTACTTCGTTATTTAATGATTTAACAGAAAATACACTTCGAACCTTCAATCGCACCCAAAATACTTCACACGCTCTTTTCAGTTCCATGTGCTAAAGTTGGGTTACGTTAAATTAGGTTTGGTGAATAAATTTGGATTTAAAAAGTAGGTACCTCATTTATGCTCAGATGCGCACATGTGTGTGTGTGTGTGTGTGTGTGTGTGTGTGTGTGTGTGTGTGTTTAATAGTAATAGCCATATCTAAGGTCATATGACGGCGTGGAGCTACACCTTTACGTGGAATCCGAACCACAGGTCACTTCATAATCTGGACGTAGAGGACGGTCTCCCATCGGACTATTCTCCAAAACTAGCATCAATTACGTAGAGACATTTTTAGGTCAGTTTAAACGCGACAAGCTCCTATGTAGTATGGTTAGATATACCTGACATAGCATCAAATCCGTGTTAGATAAGATAATACTTGGTTGAGTTGGGTTAAACTGGTTAGGTTAGGTTAGCTTTGGTGGCAATGCAGAAGCTGACTGACTGTTATGAATTTGGGATGCAGTAACCAAGATGAATACATCGGTTTATTATTATATAAAATAAAGTCATATCAGATAATCAAAAAATTTTCATTGTATTTTTGTTTCATGCAGGAAGGAGGGACCAAAGGCGAACGCCTGCAAAAGCTCCCCCACAGAAGAAGAAGAGAGCCAAAATCAAGATCCAGGGTTTTCGAGATGCCAAAACACTGCCCTTTGAAAGATTGGAGGTCATAGACAGGGGGAAAGATGGATTGAGGAAAACTGTTCCAGAGTTCACCGGTTGAATGTATGAATAAAAATACCGATTAATCCTTGCGTTAGAGAGTTCTACAGAAAATTAATAAGAATGTGTAGAAAGTCTGGTACTGCGTACTCTCCTTAAAGGAGGAGGCATGCAGTTAGAGAATTCAGAAGAGCAGTGTCCGTTATAATAGCGATAGTAAAAGGGGAGTGAGGCAACATTGCGGCGAAGAGAGAGGCATTGAAGACAGTCAGTAAGAGGCGGGGAATTGATGAGACGAAAAGCCTTTGATTCCACTCGGTCAAGTCACCCTGTCACCCTTCTTTGGGACAGGCTGAATGAAAGCGAACTTCCAGCAAGAAGGAAAAGTACCAGATGAGAAACAAAGACGAAAGAGTTTGCATAGGCAGGGTGTCAGCACAGAAGTACAGTTCTTAAAAACAACAGGAGGAACACCATCAGGACCATAAGCCTTCCTAGAGTTGAGCCCAGAGAGGGCAGAAAGAACATCTTTGGAAGAGATTCTAATTTCAGACATAATTAAGTCAGAGGGAGGAGGAGATGGATGAAATGCATCGGAATCGTCCATGGGTGATTTGGAAGCGAAGAGTTCAGGTTTGTCAGGAGAAGAGACAGTAACAGAGACGTCGGAATGGAAAAGAGGAGGAAAAGAAGAGGAAGTAAAGTTGTTGAAGAAGTTCTTAGCTAGATGCCAGAAAAAGCGAGAAGAATTAGTATTAGGCAGGTTTTCACATTTTTGTCGTGTGAAGGAATATTTGGCTAGTCGAAGAACAGATTTTGCACGATTCCGGGCAGAAATATAAGCTGAGTGAGAATCAAGATTTGGATGGCGACGGTACCTTCTGAAAGACTCCTCTCTGTTACGGAGAGCATTATAACAAGTAAAGTTAAACCAGTAGTAGGAATAGAATATGGAATGTACACCTCCATGCCCGAGAGAATCACCTCACTGATGCGCTCAGCAGACTCGGAAGGGTCCCGGCCACGGAAGCAGTAATCATTCCATGGGAAATCACAGTACTGCCTAAGGGCCTCCCAATCAGCGGTGCCAAAGTGCCAAAGGCACTCTTGGGAGGTTCCAAAGGCCGAATTGGAGCAATACTGTAGTACAGAAAATAGATATAAAATTGTGATCGGAGGAGCCCAACGAAGAAAAAAGTTTTACAGAGTAAGAAGAAGGATGAGTGGTAAAAAATAAATCCAGAATGTTGGTCCTATCTCGAAGGCGATCGGGGATACGAATAGGGTTCTGTACAATCTGCTCTAGGTCATTTAGGATAGAAAAGTTGTAAGATAGTTCACCAAGGATGTTAGTGAAATGGGAGGAAAGCCAAAGGTGGTGGTGAACATTGAAGTCTCATAAAATGGAGATTTCAGCAAAGGGAGAGCGGGATAGAATGTATTCCACTTTGGAAGTGAAGTAGTCAAAGAATTTTAGATAGTTAGTAGAATTAGGAGAAAGATAAACAGCGCAGATGTATTTAGTATGAGATTGGCATGTAAGTCGTAGCCAGAGGGTATACTGTAGAATTCGGAAGATTCGAGTTCAGGAATACGAGAACATGTTATGTCATTGCGTACATATACGCAACATCCACCTTTGGAGGGAAATTGAGTATAGAGAAAGTAAGAAGGTACAGAAAACGGGTTGCTGTCAGTCGTCTCAGACATCTGAGTTTCAGTGAAGAAAAGAAGATGAGGTTTTGAGGAGGAGAGGTGATGTTCAACATATTGAAAATTTGAGAAAAGGCCACGAATGTTCCACAAATTAATGAAAAGTAAATCAGGGAAAGGCCTAGAACATCTCGAATGCGCGGTAGCAGATCCAGCCCCGTTTACCCGGGTCTGCGTTCACAGTATCGGCTGCGGGGGAGCCAGAAGTAAGGACATTTATACTCATGAAGTTGATGCCATTTTTTTTTTTTTAATTTTGAAAAGATAATATAATGTGTAAGGTGCATGTATATGTAGTGAGGAAGAGGGAGATAAGCGCTTCTATAATACTAATAATGGTCGAGGAATTTAATTCATAACATTGGGTAACGTATGAGAGTGTCAAATTAAGTGTTGTATACTAGATGGAACTACATATAAGTACTTTTAACTACGCGAGAACTTTGCGTATCCAAAAATGGGTTGATCCCTTTTTTATCAATCATAATTCAAAGGATCATTTTTTAATATAAAGATTTTGCATAATTTCTTACAATCTGACAACTTAATAATACAATATAATCGTGTCGACTCATCTAATAATTATGTTAATAATGAACAGAAAAAACAATTTAAACGAAGGTGAGAACAACTTTTTAAGAATTCACGACTACTGAAACTTATATAAAATAATAATATATAATTGTTGAATTATTTTCATAATAAATTTCTGCGAAAATCTTTGTCCAAGTCTTTATATATATATCGGGTCGGCAAAACAAAAGGGAAACCTCGAACTTTGGCTGTAAAATCCAAAGTTATGATCAGATTTCAATATTTTTTTTCACACCCAACAACTGAGTACATTTCCTATAAGGTGAGCGGATTTCAAAGAAAACTAATGAAAATTACGGATTTATTGAACATTTCTTTATGCCACTGGAAATTCTTCATTTATACTACTACTGCATTGTATGTGCAGATAAAAGTTACAAAGTAGGCCTACTTACATATGGTGCTACCTTCATGTTAAAAAAACTGATCGATATGTTTACCACGAACTTCTACAACCTTTTTCAGTCTAGGACGGAACTCATCTACGCCCTTATTGATTTGTTCTTGTGGTAGCTCATCCCATTTTTCTAGAATAAGCTGTCGTAAATGAGCAACATTTCTTACTTTGACCCGCTAAATTCTCTGTGACAAATTTTCCTGAAGGCCGTAATTGACAGGATTTAAATCAGGACTGTTTGGTGGCCAAATTCAATACCGCTACCTGGTATTCTTTTGATATCTCCTGTTTTATCGATTTTCTTGAGAGGCTTGACCAAACCTCCTGCAGTTGGCTTACGTTAATTAAAATCGCTTTAATTATCAACTTGAACCTATGATTAGCAAGATTTTTATGGAATATTCGCCATAAATCCAATTTCTCGGCTAAAATGCTAAAATATAGCATACAAACCATAAAATTATCTAGTACTAACATACTAAAATTTAAATGTTCTATGTATTGTATTTGCCGAGATATGAAGGATTTAAAAGGTCTCCCTTTTTTTTGGCCGACCCGATATATGCAGGAAGAAGGGGCCCCCTCCAAAGGAGAAGAAGAAAGCCGAAATTAAGGACAAAAACGATGCTACCATTTTGTCTCTTATTTTTATTTTGAAAAGATTGTGTGGTGTGTAAGATGCGTGTATGTGTAGTGAGGAATAGAGAGAGAGAAACGTGTGTTTCAGAGCATGCTGGACTCCTCACAGGGTAGATGAGACACGGAAAAAGATCAGCCGAGGAGGACAGTAACGGAAGAAACGGAGTTTCAGTATTCCCTGTCCCATGCCCAACGTCCCCCCGGGAATTCTTCCCTAGGCGATTTGTGTTTGCAATCTGATATATATTCGGTTGCAAAAATCTTGTTCCCAAGTCCTTTAATAAAACAATGACTCTTCATCTTTTCCGTTGACATGGTAATTATTCTTTTTGAGGAAGCACACGTTCATATACGGTTTGTAAGTCTTTTCATGAATTTTTATATTGTCTTCCTCCCTTAAAATGATGCAGTCATTCTTAAGGATAATAATTAATATTTCACAGCGAGTAAAAGGGGCGTGTCAATGAAAAAAGAATACTGAACATGGTGTTTATTTTTCAAAGAGAAAGAACTATCATTGCTTTGCCCATAAGCAATATAAACGAGGATTTCATTAACATTTTAAAGACTGTTTCGTACACTGCTTATTTCCGATGGATTAGGATCGAATGTGTGATTGCTCCTCTGCTAATTTCAAGTTCAGTGATACAAAAATAGTAAGCTATTTGAAAGCCTTATTCATAGTGAATACAAGAACCTGTCAATATCTCAATAATTAGGGAGGGTCGTACTCGGGTGACAACATGAATCTGAAGGAAATCCTACCATCAGGGGTGTCTAAATTATGTGTTTTTACATGGGGAATTCAAATATGAGCTTCCTTTTTGGATAGGATAACTCTAACCTACATCATTTTGTATTTCTAAATTGCCAATTTTACCCTTTTGAACCCGTTTATAATATATTAAAAGAAATAAGGTAAATCATTTATATTGACAAGGCCAAATCAACTTTACATATATTTATTAATAGGTGAACTGCATGTATATCACTGGATATAATTACAAAGATCATTCTCCTGACATGAACTTTGCCAGGTTGCACAAATCCTGCTTTGACTCAGACTTGGACATCAACTTCCTGCTGGTCTCCTGAGCCCTGATCCCTCCATCCCTCTTTTCCTGTGAGAAGTACTTAGCAGAAGCCTCAGTCACCATTTTAACAACCCTCTCAATGCTTTGTGTGTGGCAAGGCCAGTTGCGCACCTCCATGGGGGTGTTGATGAAGTTTTTCACCTCTGAGGTGCTAGAGAGCAGGTGAGAGGTGGCTCTGACACACCTTCTGACCAGCTGATCACGTCACCGATGCTGGAAGCATCACAATTGATGTCAGGTGTCCTTCTGCTCCTAACAGAGGAGTCCCCCAGCTGAGTGTCCGGGTCCCCCTCCCCCCTGATGGCCAGGATTCTCTCCACCCCTTCAATCCTCTCCTTCTGATCCTCAGAGCAGAGTAGTGTTTGGAGGATGACTTCACTGTGGGCATACCAAGCAGATCTTCTTACAGTTGGCATCACAATATCCAGCACCTCCTTTCTCTGGGACTTGAGGCAGTCCAGCTGAAAGAGGATGTGCCTAGGCCCTTCGATCCAGGAGTGCTTGACCTTCACGTTGAACCAACATGGGTAATACACTCCAATGATGAATTCCACAATGAATTGCAGAATCTTCAGGTTCTTTCCTTTAAGTCCGTGCTTTGACACCCAGAGCCTGAGAAGTCTGTTCGCTGTGGTGAGCCAGCGGCTGCGGTTTACTGGTCCTATCTCTAACAGAGCCAGCCCTGCAGGAAGTACTCCATCCCTGACTGCACAGACAATTTTATAGCCATAGTATTGATCAGTTGAGAGATCTTGAATGACCTTGTCAGGAAGCTTGATCAGTGGAGGGCCAACAGAGATTCGGGTGAAGTTTGGATTGATATCAAAGTCTGTAGCAGAATCAAGGAGCTTTCCTATTGGCCCGGATAATTTTTTGTCTGAGAGAGTAGGGCCATCGAGGTCAACAATGAGATGGCGCAGGGGAAGTTCAACAGTGTGCAGGTTGCACACCAACCAGACCAGCTTTCTCCCCAGGTGCAGCTCCAGCTTCCGCATTACTCCAGCTTTCACACCAGTGTTGACATTTGTTGGTCTCCTCCAATGGCCAACAAGGTCTTATCATAACCCCTCTCTTTCAGCCAGGCAAACAGGACCTTAGCAATCTTCTCCGCATGTGACTCCTCTTTAGTTGCTTTCTCTGGGGTAAAGTGGAACAGATAGTAGCTGCCAGGCTCACTAACAACACTATAGTGTTCTTCCTTGATCTTTGCGGGAAAAGATTGGTCACTGCCCTCAGCTTCCATCATCACATTGGTCAGGTCAATCCGCCCATCAAAGAGGATGCAAGAGATCCCCCCCTCCTCCCTGCACTTCTTCTCGAACTGTTCCCCCAGCTCTCTCATCAACTTCTCCTGTGCTCTCTTGACCTTGCTCTTATCAATCACTTTACTTGTATTGTCTTCTGTGATGATTCCTGCGTCAATCAGAGCTGCTGTTGCTATCGCTGCAGTTGGCCTCAGCCCTATGCCATACCTTACACTAGCAAGGGCAATGTTTTGAATCTCATCATAGTTTTTCTGTACCTTTGCCGAAGCTGCTGGCTCAGGGTCAGTTTGAGGGAAGAGCTCAACTTCAGGAACAAACTCATCTTCATCACCACTTCTCTCCAATTCCAGATCCTCATCACCATCTGCCAAAAATCTCTTAACATCCTTCCTGGCTGCCTTCTCTGCTACTGCAGCACTTTCTTCCTTGCTCCTTCTCCTTTTCTCTGCCTTCCTTTCCATCCACTGCCTTTTCAATGTCCTCACCTGTCTCTTGTGCTCTGGTAGATCAGGACCCCCTATTTGGTGGGGTCCCTTACTTCCAACCTTCTCTTTCTGTCCCTTGATGTAGGCAAGATCTTTCACAGGAATCTTTTTCTCTCTGCTGCAGGAACAGTTAATGTGGGCTTGGATAACACAGCCCTCACAGCCTCCCCCCTCACAACTGGTAATCTGACACTTGCAAGTCAAAATATCAAAGAACTTGTCTAACTTGACAATGAACCTCTCTTTGGCATCAAGTTTGCCCTTCCCAAGAGAAAACTTCACTGCCTGATTCCAGACCTCCTTGAGCTTTGACATGATGGTCACTTTTTCATTGATAACAGGTGGCTTGAAAAGAGCATTAGCTTTGCTCCACTGACAAATCAGACCAGGGTAGATGTCACTCACCAGCTTGTCCACTGGGTAGTTCCTCCTGTCATCTTCACTTTGCTTCCTCAAGTAGATGCCATACCTCAGGATATCCCTCACAGTTGGCAGTTCAGACACCAACAGCTCCCGGCCAGTGCCAACAAGATTACTCAGACGAGAACTTGATTTCGTCCTTGTTCTGACTTGAGCCATTTTCTTAATGAGTTCACACTGAAATAAAAACAATAATACAACAGTTAAGTATCCACTACAGACAGGTATTAACTCTTTTCAGCGCAAAATTCTTGTTTAAAAAAAGAGCTGAAATGGGCAAGAACAAATTTATCTGCAAATGCTAAACACATTATGCTTTTTTGGTTTCAAAATGTTATAAAATGCTAATTTATCTGTTGTCTGTAATGCAAATAATTTGTTCATGTACTCTAAAAAAACTAAAGAAACACATCCTAAAAATATTCTTTAGAACATTGAAATAGGCCTCATACTGCTCAGTTGTACTAAAAATGAACCACCTAATTTTAGCTCAAATCAAAGTTGTTAATTAAATTTTGCTCAATGTATCACTATAATATGCGTAGAAATAGCTATTTCTAAAATATAACAGAATAATACTCACATGTGAACAGTAACAAAAAAAATATCAGTAGTAGATAATCACGAAATCTATCCCCTCACTGCAAGCCGAGGTGGTAAAATAGCTTCATAAATCATGAGTCACTTCAAATATTTCACAAAACGTTTTAGAATGTTCTGAAACGTTACATTCTAGCCTCTGAGAAAGGTGGCTCAGAAAATGGCCTTATGCGCGCCAGAAAACCGTCAAAATATTTCATATACCAAACTGTATGATATTACAATTAAGTGGAATGGCACACCTTTTTATTTGAGTATTAAAATATTATTATTATTATATGAATTACATTACAGTATATGTGTTTATATGAATTAGTTAGAACAATGCTCTATGAGAGATAACGTGAGCAGCCATGATAGAAAACGTGAGAAGACATATTCTGGGGTAACTACAATAGTAAAATAATCAACAATTTAATAATAATCAACTGCAAAATGATGTAGGTTAGGGTTATCAGAATTAAATATTTTCTTCAGAATTGTGTTCTATACACCAAACTATGTCATTTGAACACCCCTCTCCATTGATTTAAAAAAACATGCATAGTATGACCCGCCCTAATATCTCATATGCTTGTCATTACTCTCACGCACGCACAGCTCTCCAGGCTTGGAAAAATTACATTTTTTCGGGATAATTACAATTATAGTTACAATTACTTTTCAGAGATGTTGATAGTCACAATTATAATTACTATTACAATTACAATGATATCATCTATAAAACTAGTTAAATAGGCAAGATCATATTCACCAATTAGAAATCAACATCATGGTTTTCACATAGATGTAATTGTGTATTTATTTATTGTGTAGTGAAAAGGGAAGAGAGGAAATGCGTCTGAATGGATCACGAATCACTATATTTTAATATCAGGCAAGTTGTTTCAGTTTTAATTACAGAGAGGAAACTTTGATTTAAGATATAATCTTACAGTATGCAGTATTACATAAATTTTTACAGTATATTCTTCATATTCATTATTTAAATAGGAGTAGTTTTGTCAAACACTTCCTGATTACATTTGATAAAGAGAAGACTTTTGAGTGTTTCTACACCAAGACTTCCTCGTTGTGCAAAATAGAAGTTCCCGCGATTGAGAACACCCTTCCCGATCTTTTAAATCTTTTAAGTTTCAACTTGTTAAACCTCCTTGTCCTCCAAATATCCGATTCTTACTGCCATGGTGAGCCCACAGCCTTCAATTTCAAATGGTAATTGGTGGTTGGTCTGAGACTCTTGAGTGACTGAGTCGCTTGAACGCTTCAGTGTTGCAACCAATTTTTTAATTTAACTGAATTCATTTGAATAAATAGCTAAAAAACACTAATTTTTCAAATCAGTGAAGAAAGTAAAAATTAATTTAATTGAGATGGGTTGGATTACTTCAATTACAATTACAATTACTGTATAGTAAAATATAACATTGTCGTTACAATTACAATTACAGCCAACTGTAAACTAATTACATTCAAGTTAAATTATAAGTGTAATTTTGCCAAGCCTGCCTGAGCTCTCAGACGGACAGTCCAAACGAAGAATTCATCACTTAGTGTCAGGTGCATGAAATCATCTTCATCCCACAGAGTCTCAATGCTTGTTGGGGTATCACTTGCTTTGGGACCACGTGGAAAGGCTTCAGTCCTTGCCTCGTGCGATATCGTTGAATCGTAGATTGACTGGTCAACTGCCTTCGTTTGCCTCTCCAGGATGATTTTGGCAACTTGAGTGTGAATTTGTCACCTTTGGCCACTTCTTTCTGGCACAATGTGTTTGCTCTCCTGCGACAGTTTTTCTGGCCTGCCTTCGTAAAATTTTGTAAAGCACGAGTCATATCCGTTCTTCGAACTGTCAGTCACCCACCTTTCATTACAATAAAGTTTTTGGGTGATCCACTTCCGATTGATAAACGTTACACCTGTTTCCATTTCTTCTCGATAGGCATTTGCTCGAATTTGGTCCACCACACGTTGTTCTTTACTATCTTCAATAACACCAGCCATCGTTATCTTCAGTTATTGGTCTGAAATCTCATTGAAATTATCAATTAAAATATGTACTACACATCTACTTTTAGAGTCCAGTAAAGTTTACACCCCTTCCTCCCGCCTAGCAAAGGGTTATGCGTGTACCATTTTGGTGCTGGGTGTCCAGGAATAGCTTTAGCAAAAGGTAGCAATCCAACTTTCTTATGCTTTCTCATGTCCATTTGCGTAGCTTAGTCAAACGGCTCTAATTAAGGGAATCCATAATTTTTGAGTGATTATTACATTTTTAAAATATTATTTCTGTAGAATTTAGTTTATTGTGTCTACTGAAATATAAATAGCTTAATTTAAATAAAACTTTACAGTTAATAGAGCATACATAGTAATGCAGTACCATTTTGGTGCTGGTGTCCGGGAATGACTTTTTTAGGCCCAGTTGGGCAGCTTTGTCAAACAGATCTACTGTAATTCAGGAAATTCAATGATATTTTTATGTTAATTCTTATACAGAACAGTTCTCAATGTCATAATACGTCAAAACTCACATATTTGTCAACCAAATACTTTTAAGTACAAGGCTTAACCTTTTTGTGAAAGCTGCTCTTATCCTCACCACTCTGCAGGAGGGGTGCTCGTTTCTACAGGAGTCGCTCCTGACGAAGAAGACGCCTTGGCTGGAATACTGTTGGATTGTGATTATCTGTGTTTTCAAAACATTATCTAAATCTCCGCTTTTATTGCAATTTGTTTTTTGCTTACACAGGGTGGTTCAAAAGTCCCTATCTATTTTGCTGAAATAATGATATTTCTATTTTATTTTCTACAGGCCATAGATGATGATGGATGTACAAGAACGTGTGATGGTAGTAACACTACGTATCGAAGTGAAGAAGTGCAAAGAAATTCGAGAAAAATTCCAAAGGAGATTTTACAAACCAGGACCTACAGACAATGCAATTTGTGAACTGGTCAATAAATTTAAAAGATCATCTGATCATGATGAGGTAAGATCTGGACGTCCAGGTACCTCTGAAAAACATGTTGAATTGGTAAGAGATGCCTTTGAAACAAATCCTAGAATGTCAACTCGCACAGCATCACATAGACTGAGCATACCAAAAACGACTGTTCTAAGGATTTTAAAATTAACATTAAAAAAATTACAATATTCAAGTGCTACATGAGTTACAGGAAGAGGATTAGCCAAGATGAGCCGCCATGTGCACAGAATTGATTGAAAAGATTCATACCAAAAACTTATTAAACCACACTCTCTTCAACGATGAGACGACATTCCACACATGAGGGAAGGTTAATTGACATAATTGCCGTATCTGGGAAAGTGAAAAACCAACCGAGTTCTACGAATGAGAGAGATTCTCCTAAAGTTAATGTCTGCTTGGGTATGACAAAATCGAAAATTTACGGACCTTTTTTCTTTGCAGAAGCTACAGTAACGGGGCCAATTTATCTTGACATGCTTCAGCAGTTTCTTAAACCCCAGCTTCGTTCAGATGGCATTTTCAACACTGTTGTCTTCCAACAAGATGGAGCTGCACGGCACTATACAAACATCGTTCGGGCGTACCTTGATGAGCTCTTACCAAATCGCTAGATTCGCGTGGTGGAAACAGGCCCTAGACAGCACGATCTCCGGATTAAACACCATTAGACTTGTTTGCGTTGGGCTTTATAAAGTCTGAGGTTTACAAAACATGAGTTACAGACCTGTAGGATCTGCGAACCCGCACTGTCGCGGCAGTCGCTAAAATAACCTCAGAGATGCTTGAGAATGTGTTCTGCAATCCAGTGGACACATTTGAGATTTGAGATTTGAGATAAATAAATAAACATCTAATTATATACTAAATTTTATCCTAAAATACTGTTATTTCAGCAAAATAGATAGGAACTTTTGGACAACCCTGTATATATATTATATATATATATACACGGTGTGTATATATATATATATATATATATATGCCTAGGTGGTGTAATGGTTAGCACGCTGACTACTAATCCACCGGCCCTGGGATCGAGACCCGGTGACGGCAGGCGGCGCGCAGCAAAACCCAACTGTTCTTTCTCAGTAGATGAGCTCCTTGCAGCCATCAGTCTTCGCTGTGAAATGTCTCTGAGTTTTTTCTAGTCTATTAGTTTCTTCCTTTTTATATGGGGATATCACGACAGCAGTATTCAAGTTTTGGTAATATCAGTGTTTTTAGCAGGGGAATCATTACTGTCCTGATCCTTCTTTTGAACGTTCTTAGTACCTGTCCTTCGACTGTTTTTGCTTTATTTATCGCTATCTGATTTTGTGTTTCAAATTTCGCATCATCGGTCATTATTACTCCCAAATCGATCGCTTTCGTGCTTCTCTGAATTTTCTGTCTATCTGGAGCATAATATGCAATCTGTTTAAGTTCCTCATTTCTACCATATCTCAGATCTGAAATTTCTCGGTGTTAAATGTCATGTTGTCTTCTGACCATTTGTATATTTTGGTCATGTCCCTCTGCAAGGCCTCCACTTCATTTGCATCGCTGATTTTTCTGCTGATCTTTGTATCGTCTGCAAAGGATGTTACTATACTCTTGCTGTTTACTCCAGTGATAATGAACAGGAGTGGGGCCAGTATTGTACCTTGTGGTACTGAGCTGCGTACTTTCGATTCTGATGATGATATACCTTGAATTTTGACGACCTGCAGACATTCTCTGAGGAAATTGTAGATCCATTTTCCCTCTTTGCCTGTTATTCACATATATTTCATTTTATGTGATATACCATGATCACATTTGTCGAAAGCTTTAGCAAAAGCCGTGTACATGACATCGTAGTTGTCATTGCCTTCCAGTGCATCTAGGATATTGTCATAGTGTTCTATAAGTTGTGATAGGCATGATCTCCCTGATCGGAATCCGTGCTGATTTTCGTTGAATCTTCCCAGTGTCTCCAAGAAATCATAGATTTTCTCTCTCGCTAGTATTCTTTCAAATACTTTGGTGAGGTGGAACGTCAATGGCACTGGTCTATAGTTTTTTGCTTGAGATCTATTCCCTCCTTTATATATAGGGACAATGTTTGCTCTTTTCAAGATACTCGGTATTTCCCCAGTGTCTAGGGATCTTCTCCATATCTACTATAGGGGTGTAGCTATTTCATTTTTACAGCTTTTAATCAATAATGCGTTCCAATTGTCCGGACCTGCAGCTGAATGTGATTTCATTTATCCTATAGCTCTCGCTACATCTTCTCGAGTAAAATCAAAGCCTGTTATACACTCTCCTTGCAATTCCTCTTTAAAGAAAGCATCTATGTCAGGTATCGCTTTGTCACTTTTTTGGGTACTGAAGACCGATTCATACTGGGTTCTCAATTTTTCAGATATTTCTTTTAGATCGTCGGTTAGTTCGTTATTTCTTTTCTTTAAGGGCCCAATAGCGGCACGCGTTTTTGTTTTCCTTTTGGCATAGCTATAACAGTATTTTGGATTTTCCTTCATTGCTTCTACCGCCTTTTCCTCTTCCCTCTCTGTATGGTCCTTAATCAGGGCTTGTATTTCCTTATCGATACTCTCCAGTAGTGATGTAGCGGATGTCATTTTTTTCGCATCCGCGGATGCGGATGCGGATGAGGATGTTTGATTTCAACATCCGCGGATGCGGATGCGGATGTCTACATTTTCGTTATTTTTTAGGATATATTCGAGATTTGTTGTGTTTAACGTATATAATAAGTTATTATATAGAGAGAGCTGTAGCTATAATGTAGTATAATTGATTAATTGTACAATAATTGCTGTACTTTTCTCTGA
>JAJOZX010000680.1:165000-172500 GCA_023014485.1 Bathynomus jamesi
ATACGGAAAGCTTGATGGGATTTCTCGGGAGTCAAAACCTCCCAATAGCTAATTAAGTATAAAGGATGGCTACTCTTTAAGAACATAGTGTCTATTTATTGAGATATTGAGATAAAAGCAGTGATTTCCTTTAAGATGTAAATGTAGTAGGAGACACTGTTCTGGACTGATTACAAAGCAATGAGTGTTGTCATTGTGAGAATGCTCGAGAGTCAAAACCTCCGAATAAACCTACAAAGGGAGGTTATAAGGGGAAATGGGGATAGTGATGTTCCCTTTTCATCGTAAATTTAGGAGGAGCTGGTCAAGTCTGATACCAGAGCATTAGGAGTTCTCAAATAAGACTTTTTACTTTTTTATCTTTATTTACGTGTTTCTAATAGATGGGAATTCTCTGAAGTCAAAACCTCCGAATAGATATATTAAATTATTTTGAGAAGCTACTCCTCTCTCCCCTGCTCTCTTTCTTTTGCTAGAGTAGAAGTAGGAATGTTCCCTTTGTCAATAAATGTAGTAGGAGGCGTTGGTTGGGTCTGGTTTCAGAATACTGCGAATTCTCAGATGATACCCCATTGGTAGAGAAGGGAAACTTGACAGGATTTCTTGGGGGCCAAACCTCCCAATAGATGTTTGTAATTTTCTGGACGCTACTTGGGTTTACAGTGTAGGAATGTTATTATGTAAATCGCGGAATATCTAACTTACTGTAGTTAGCTACAGAAAGTTTTATAGTTTTATATAGAAGTAGCGCTGTTTCCTTTTGCAATAAATGTAGTAGGAGGCGCTGGCCGGATCTGGTTTCAGAGTAGTGGGAGTTCTCAGATGATGGGAAGCTTGATGAGATCTCTTGGGAGTCAAAACCTCCAAATAGTCATACTCATCTTCAGGGAAACTACTTAGTTAGAGTGGGACTTTAGCTTTAAATACTGTATATCAAAATTTCACAATAAAAAATTAAGCATATTATGCATTATTATTCCCCACTATGCCTGGGGTGAATTCTTAAATTGGAGGTACTGGCCAGCTGGAGGTGCCCTCTGGACCAGTGTTCCTTTATCTAGTTAATTCTTATGCGAAAGATGCAATATAAATTACTATATGATAAATCTTCGGTACGGAGGCTTTGGCAGGCTAAGGTGAAATGCTGCAACGACGAAATGATAACTTCTTTTACATAATAAATAAATAAAAATAATTCCTTAACAAAAATGCATAGTGTAGATTAGATTAAGTAGTTTAGTTTCATGCTATACTTTATTTTCCGCTGCTTTCTAATGCGTAACTGAGTACATGAGACAAGTGTAAGCATGATGTGAGTGAACTCTGGAGCTATTCTTTTCATCGCACTTTTTCCTACTTTCCTATAAATCTTCTTTCACCACTATTTTTTTTTAGCAGTGGCTGGCGGAAGAAGGAGAGAACCGTGTCTGTTCTATACTTTACTATTACTACAATTCCTGTGTGAAAGCTTTACATGTCTATAAGTGTAAACATGGTAGAAGTTTTCAGTATTCTTTGTTTTTTCATTGCTATTTCTAACTTTTCTACTTCCTTCTTGGGCTAGCCTAGAGTGGATCTTAGAGTCTTTGTTAGTCCGTAACTCTCTAGCCATCTATCTATCTAGCTATATAGTTTTACTTCCGCCAGACTTGATCATTTTGATGAAAGTTAAACTCGTTGCCTTACCTTAGAACTACAACTTAACGTGGAATCCGAACGACGACCCTTCACGGGTGGTCAGAAATTACAAGTTCTCTCCGGGACTCGATCTCACGACCTCTCGATCAACAACCCAGCGTCTTATCCACTAGGCTACCCAGGTTACCCAGTCAACTACCAAACAGCTGGGTGAGCTCAGCGCTGCCTGCCATTACCGGGAATCGATCCCGGGGGTGGTGGATTCTTAGTGATGCTAACCACTACACCTTATATATATATATATATATATATATATATATGTTAAACACAGACCGTGCATGGAACAAGGAACTCTTCTGGGAAATTACATCCACTATAGTTCGAATAAGTAATGATACATGACAAATACTATAGTTTTTTTTTATTGTTCATGATGGAAAGCCCAACGTAGGCACCGGATTATTCGCAAAGAGGCCCCAAAATATAGCTTCCCTCACCAGCTATCTGCAAAGCAGATAGGATCCAGCTTTGGGACAGGATCTAGGGTTTACAGCTTATACCTAGCCTACTACATTCAGAACCTCAATATACGCAAGAAACTCATTGCAGTCACGTCGGATTGAATACGTCAAAGAAAGAGGGGTAACTATTGTATTTTTAGCCAAAAAACAAAACTTAAATCTCAACAGGGACATTGCGCGTCCACTTTTCAAGGCACATAACACGTCCGTTTAATATTATATTAAACGGACGTGTTATGTGCCTTGAAAAGTGGACGCTCAATGTCCCAGTTAAGGTTTAAGTTTTGTTTTTTGGCTGAAAATACAATAGTTACCCATTTTTCTTTGATGTATTCAATCCGACGTGAATGCAACGAGTTTCTTGCGTATATTGAGGTTCTGAATGTAGTAGGCTAGGTAAAGCTGTAAACCCCTAGATCCTGTCCCAAAGCTGGATCCTATCTGCTTTGCAGATAGCTGGTGAGGGAAGCTATATTTTGGTGCCTCTTTGCGAATAACCCGGTGCCCACGTTGTGCTTTCCATCATGAAAAAGAAAACAAAAACTATAGTATTTGTCATGTATCATTACTTATTCGAACTATAGTGGATGTAATTTCCCAGAAGAGTTCCTTGTTCTATGCACGGTCTGTGTTTAACATATAAGTTTCTCAGGGGACCATTCTGAGTTTGTGTATATTAAACGGACGTGTTATGTGCCTTGAAAAGTGGACGCTCAATGTTCCGGTTGAGGTTTAAGTTTTGTTTTTTGGCTAAAAATACAATAGTTACCCCTTTTTCTTTGATGTATTCAATCCGACGTGAATGCAACGAGTTTCTTGCGTATATTGAGGTTCTGAATGTAGTAGTAGGCTAGGTAAAGCTGTAAACCTAGGCTGACCATACGTACCGTTTTGAACGGGACAGTACCGTTTGTTTTATATTTCCTGGCCGTCCCGTCGTTTTAATAAAAATGTCAATTTTGTCCCGGTTTATGTACTTACTTTTTCATGAATACAGAATATTACATAACCCCCGTCCCTTTTTTGCCATCCCAATGTCCCGTTTTTGTCTCAAGGAAATATGGTCAGCCTATGTAAATCCCTAGATCCTTTCCCAAAGCTGGATCCTATCTGCTTTGCAGAATGCTGGTGAGGGAAGTGATATTTTAGGGCCTCTTTGCGAGTAACCCGGTGCCTACGTTGTGCTTTCCATCATGAAAAAGAAAAAAAACTATAGTATTTGTCATTTATCATTACTTATTCGAACTATAGTGGACGTAATTTCGCAGAAGAGTTCCTTGTTCCATGCACGGTCTGTGTTTAACATATAAGTTTCTCAGGGGACCATTCTGAGTTTTTGTGTGTGTGTGTGTGTGTATATATATATATATATATGTATATATATATATACACACTGTATATATGAAAGAAGAGGTGGGACTGAGAAAGGGAAGTGTATAAGTAAAATGAGAGAAGGAAAGGGTGAAATGATAAAAGAAAAAAAAGTGAGAAACGGTTTTGCACTTACAAAAACTCGCAACAGAACCATCATCAGTCAATAACCTGAGGTGAGGGAAGGAGAGGTTCTTCGTCTCATCGTCGCCAGGAGCCAATCACTTTGCTTGCTTTTCCCCTCTAGGAACCAATAGCCGTGAGGGGAGAGTGACGTCACACGCCTCGAGGAACCAATAGCCAAAGGGGACTGTGACGTCACCAGCCCCGAGCGACCAATAGCCGAGAACCATTCCCGGCAAGGCATTCTATTTGCCATCGGCACTCTCGCTACGGGGCCTAGCCTGGCACCAGCTATAAATCAATGAAGTGGCTTCTATTATAAATATGTACATGTATTTGTTTACGTAAATATTAACTATATATATATATGTATATATATATATATATATAAAATTGCCAACTTTCATTTCTCATTTTAGCCCGAAGGCCCACTCAGTCTTGTATGGCAAAAATGGGGAGGGCCAGTAACCCTCTTGCATTTCCCTACTCCCAATTTCAGTGCCCCGATAATTCCCCTCTTTTTATTTCATTTTTAAAAAATTCTCTCTTCCTCGACACAAACATATTCGTAGCATAAAAGAAGATTCGTAAATATTCCTTCATATATATATATATATATATATATATATATATATATATATATATATATATATATATATATATGACCTAAAATCCCTGGAATATTATATCCCAAATGCACAGGAAATTCAAAGAAATTTTAAATCAAAAGATTTAAGGGTTGTAATGACTGATGATGCGAAATTTGAAACAAAATAAGATAGCAGTAAACAGAGCAAAGAAAATAACTGGGCGGATACGGAAAACCTTTAAACGAAGGGATAGGAGTATAATGATTCCTCTACTGAAAACACTGATCATACCCAAATTGGAATACTGCTCGGTCCTAACATGTCCATATAAAAAAGGAGACAGAAGACATAGAAGGGGTTCAGAGAAGCTTCACAGCCAAGATCAATGGGCGCAAAGAACTAAATTACTGGGAAAGGTTACGCGAATTAAACCTATATTCACTGGAAAGGAGAAGACACACACACACACACACACCATTATTTACACTTGGAAAATAATGGAGAAAGTAGTCCCTAATCTCACTCTGAACCCTGTAACTCCCCAAACAACGGTGGAAAGTAGAAAAGGAAGACTGTGTCGTGTTCCCAAATTAAAGGCTAGACAGGGAACATCCTTAACCCTGAAATAAAATAGTTTTGTTGTAAGAGGACCAAAACTGTTTAATCAGCTGACCAAAGACCTAAGGAACACGAGTGGTGTTGCGATAGACATCTTCAAAAGAAGATTAGACGCCTGGCTAAGAACAATCCCCGATGAGCCGTGCGTACCTGGCTATGTGAGGTGGAGAGTACAAGAAACCAATTCACTACCTCACTAGACTAACTCGAGGAGGGGCGACAAGCTTGACCTTCGTGAAATGAGGAATCATCGCACGGAACATTTGAAAGGTTGAGAGGTATATATATTTTCATTTTTTAATGTTTGCATATGTTAAAGAGTTAATTTTGTAGATTTCACGAGTGAAATGTGAGGTTTGTTTGCATTTCTAAATGATTTTCTTTTTTCTCAACGAAATTATTTGATTGAAATTGTTCGACCGTTTATAAATTAATAATTAATTAATAATTTAGCCAAGCTATTTCTTATTAAGCACTTTACTTATATAAACGCAATTGTAATAGCGATGAAATTTATTAAAATATTCATAATTATTTTCATATATACTCGTGTATATATATATATATATATATATATATATATATATATATATATATATATAATATATATATATATATATATATATATTCTGCGCGTGCGTAGTGAACGTAAATTCTGTGAAAGCGTAAATATATTGAAAGACTGTTATAACACGTTTATAAATCACAGCCACCGACCAAATTGAGGTTGTTACATTTAATATTTTAGTTTTTCTGATGAACTTTATAATATGCCATCTACCATCCACAGTTCACTTGAATTGAATTGAATAACTTTAATTTATTCATAAAATAAATGCAATTTTTTTTTACAATTTTGTAATTTTTTTGTTAAAATAATTTTAATATGAAGTAAATAATTGTAAATTTGAACTATTTATATTTTATTTAATTTGGCTCTCAAATCTTAGGCTTTACTGGGCTATTAAGTTATTAAGTTCTAAATGTCGGTGTATTCGTAAAATAGGGTAGTAATAATAATAATAATAATAATAATAATAATAATAGGTGCCAAATTCATTGGTATATCACTCGGAAAAGGTATTTTCATCTCAAATAAAGGAATGTCATTGGTGGGAGGACCATCAGACTGGTCCGGTCTTCATCGCGTTTTTTCTACTCTTTCACTACAATTACTACCTTTAAATCCAAGTTTGTGATCGATTTTGTCTCACGTGAATTATGCACTTTGTATAAACACAGAATGAAACCAGAGATCATCGCAACCGAGCCAATTAACAGGCATCATCATCATCATCATCATAATGGCTCGCACACCACAATTTCCTCCATTCTCTCTAAAAGAACCGCGATCAATGCGGTGATTACTTTGAAGAATTATTCACATTTATTCATTATTTATTCGCTTACCTTTTATTCATCTGAATATATTTAATCGAGCCATTATCAATTTAATTACATTAATTCTAACGTGCCAATATAAACTTTTTATTGAAGTTTGTTTTTGTTTTATGAAGACTATATTAAGAAACTCAATATATATATATATATATATAAAGGGTGAACCAAATGTAGGTGGACAGTAAATGATAACGTTATTTGAGAATACATATTTAATTTTTTGTATACTATAATACAAAATAAAATTTAAATAAATTTAGTTATAATATTTAATATAATATAACACAAACACCATAGTTATAATGAACACCATAGTTATAATATAATATAACACAAACCGTATTCAACCTACTGTCCACCTACTTTTGGTTCACCGTGTGTATATATATATATATATATATATATTATATATATATATATATATATATATATATATATATAAAAAAACTACATTATTAGATTATAGATATATTAATTAATGATTAATGATTAATATAACTACATGACTATATTACAGATATATTAATTAATTAGTTAATTAATTAATTAATAATAATAATTGACTAATTTCTTCTCGAGTCTAATGACAGCGAAAATGCAGTTTGAATCTGTTTCATAAGTCTCCCTCCGTTCCCCCATTCCGCAGTGCCAGATTCAATATCCTCCTTCAGTGCCTTCTATTTCGTCTTGAAGGTGCCTCTTCTCCCCTCTGCCCAAGGGCATAACGAGGGGTGTAATTAGAGGGTCGTGTGTTTACCAAATGTCTCCCCTCACTCAACGCCGCCGCCTTCCTATGTAGCGTAACCGGTTCGAGGGAGAAGATTGGTTCATTTGAAAACCGGTTTCGTTTAATTAGAGGGGAATATGTCATCGGTTCGATATTAAGGGCGCCATTTCTTCTTCTCTTTCCAAACAAATTTTTACTTCCAGTCACGAAATGGATGTGAAAACTGAATGGGGAGTTTTTCCCCTTGAAGGACTCCACAAATTTCATTCATGAAACAAAGCCACAGAGCAGAGAAAGCAAAATTTCTTTTTCTTATGCTATCTTTTTTTGCAGTTGTTGTGCACATATTTTATTATCAACTTACAATATAGAGGAAAGGATTAGGATAGGGGAGAGCAGCCATTTTAGGGGGGATGTAGGTTGGTACGAGACGGATCCCATCCTATATTATACCAAATTAATAAAATATTTTGCTTTGTTTGAGTGGAAAGATACGAGTAGTTTCTGTACA